>ML798636.1:321987-335615 GCA_009831015.1 Picea engelmannii | reverse complement strand
TACCTGAGTGAAACCGGAAAGAGGTAGAGCCAAAACCTTTTATGTCATAGGTGCCATCATCACCTAGTTCAACCTTTGCCTTGTATTTCTTGTCTTGATAGTTTGCAAGGTTTTGTTTGAAGCATGTCATGTGTCTGGAAGCATCGCTGTCTATTAGCCAAATCTCCTCTGACTTGGTGATAGTGCTGGAAAGAGCTGAGATGAGATAATATTCCTTATGTTGTTCTTGCTCTTTAGTGGCAGCTCTGGTTTGTCTTCTTTGAGACTCCTCTTGGGGTTTAGCCTCTTCAGTGGCAACTGAGGCTTGAAATCTTTCTCTTATTTTCTGCTGAAATGGAGGACTCTTGCAATCTCTTGCATAATGTCCTAGCTTATTGCAGTTAAAACATTTAACTTTAGATAAATGAGGATTGAGATGAGATAGCTTACCTTGGGGTTTCTTACCTTTGCATTTTGACTTCGGGAACTTCTTCCATTTCTTGGTCTTTGCTGCAAGGGCATGATCTTTCAAAATTGGATAGTCATTTATGCTGTTTAGTCTTCCTTCTTCTTCTAAGCAGTCATGCCACAACCTTTTAAAATTAGGTTGGGATTCTCTTCCATTCACGGATGCAAGAAAAACTCCCCAAGCAGCAGGAAGTCCATCAAAAGCCGTTTGAACAAGGTCATCATCATCTACAGGAACTCCTATTGCAATAAGCTGATCTTTGGTTTGAGCAATTTTGGAGAAGAAGGTGGCAACTGTATCATCCTTTCCCATTTTCAAAGTACGTAATTGTTTCTTCAAAATTCTTTTCTGAGTAGGTGCCTTCTTCTCATAGAGGTTTGCCAAAGCATCAAAACAATCTTTGGTAGTCCTTAGATGACCAATGATGGGCATCATGTTGTCCTTGATAGAATAAAAAATGATTCTTTTAGCCTTGGTTTGTTTCCTCTTATATGCTGCCCTAGCTGTGTTTGTGGTAGGTTCTTCAATCTCCCTAGAGATAAAATCTTCTAGATCATTCTCTTCAAGAATGTTTATTATTCTGTATTTCCAAGCATTAAAGTTTGCAGCCCCTACAAGTTTGTTTTCAGCTTTAACTGATGAAGAAGCCATGCTTAGATCTGAGTTAGTTTAGTTGATTGAATTTTGCAAAACAACCCTAACAAAGTGGATCTGTGTAGGCTCAAGATTAGATCTTTGAGCTCTCTTCACACCCTTAGCTCTGATTCCATGTTAGAATTAGGGCAGTAAAGCAGAACAAAAGTGTCTTTTAATTTTCAGTGAGAATAACAACTAGATCTTATATCCAGAAAAGAAGTCTACACTACTTGAACAGAGAAAACAAACATGTGTGCTTAGATCTAAGATAGTTTGGTTATTTAGTTAAAGAGCAGATCTAGAATAATCATTAGTTCTGATCTATAATGATGGAATAAATCTTATACAGATCTACAGATCTAAACTCAAAGGAAACACAATCTGATCATGAGCAGCAAACCAAACTTTAGAAACAAGGAGCGAGAACTAAACTCAATATACAGTCCAGATCTGATAACATTCAATGCTGATACATAAATCTAGATAGATCAAAACAAAAACTCAAAGCAAAATCCAGGTCTAATAATGATAAACTAAATAGATAACTTACCTTGCCCTTAAGTCTTATCACTGAAGATGTCACAACCACACACTAGAGATGCAATACCATTTGTAATTATGCTCAGACAAAGTCCAGCTCATAGATCCACCATAAAGGTTGGATCTCTTGCCAAGAGAAGAATAGGCTTTCTTGCTACCAAGAAGATAGGGCCACAAGGATACAATTATAAAGTCAAACCCCCAACATAAAGTTTCAATCACCCAAACCCTCACACAAAAATTCTATGGATAAAACCCTTACACAAAAGGAGTAGCTTAAGGGGGGCTGTGGTTCAAAAGAACAAGTCTGGACAGATGCAAGGAGGGCCGCATTTACAAGGTTGAAAACATCACAACAAATAGGCAAAGGCTGCACCTCAACAGTAGTAAAGAGGGCCGCACCACAACAACCACACCAACAATAGACAAGGGGCCGCACCACACAACCACACCAACAACAGACAAGGGGCCGCACCACACAACCAGTCCTCAAAGGGAGCCGGAACAACAAACGCTCCAACAGCAAGAAGGCCACAGCAAGGAGAAATACTCCAACAACAGATGACAAGAGGGGCCGCAGCAAGGAGAGAGGATCTGCTCACCTTAGGAGCTCAAGAACATAACAATAAAAGGTGAGTTGTGAAAGGTAGAGGGGGTTTATTTATAGTTTAGGCTAGGGTACAAATAATAGAAATTAAATTAAAAATAATTATCATTAAAAATAACATGTTTAAATTAAATAATTTAAACATGGTATAATTAGCATTTTAATTTAAACTTTATTTAACCCTTAAGACAAAAACAACATAAAACCCCAAACCAACACAAGCAAGGGTAAAGGAGGGTTTAGGTAGGGTAGCTTGGTGACAATACTTGTCCATTCATATTCAAGGTGACCTTATTAACTTTATCATCATTGCATATGGAATACATCCCTTATGTGGTCATGCCCACCTTCAAGGAGGGTCATATACCAACAAAGTACTTGATCGAGGATCAAGTTGCCCCAGAATATTTCTGGGGTCTTATCCACCAAGGTGCAAGACCAAGGATCAACCCATGCCCCAGGCATGGGTACCCTGGACCATGTCTAGGGGCCCTAGACATATCTAGGGGCTTTAACTGCTTGGTCCCAGACCAAGAAACCCATGCCCCAGGCTTGGGTACCCTGGAYCATGTCCAGGGGCCCTAGACATATCTAGGGGCTTTAACTGCTTGGTCCCAGACCAAGAAACCCATGCCCCAGGCTTGGGTACCCTGGACCATGTCTAGGGGCCCTAGACATATCTAGGGGCTTTAACTGCTTTGTCCCAGACCAAGAACCCCAGGAGTGCACTGGGGGCCCTAGATCTCATCTAGGGTTTTTGCCATCCTCCCGGAGAATGGCTCTTGCAGCTGCTATAAATTTAACACAAGGCTTACAACACTCTAGCACTCTAGCACTGTGGCAAACATATCGTTCCACATTCTGGGAGTTTTACAATGGAATGTATTCGGCTTACAACACTCTAGCATTCTAGGAAGATCTTTCTACTGAGAAACCATGGGTGTGGTGGATATTTCTGCCAAATTCGTCCACGATTTACACATGTATCCAACCACATGAAACTGCCTGCTTGCATGGGTGAAACGGCCCATGAGGGCCAAAGTGCGTCATTGGGGATTTGAACCTTGGTGTGGGGTATGAAACATCCCCTCTTTGCCAACTAACCAAGATCCTGTTGACTTCACATAACTTAGAAAAAACGAACTTGTAATGTTTTAATAAGTTTTAAGTTTATTTGAGTGAAAGTAAAATAGACAGTTGTATGTGAACTAGGCAAGATATAGCAATGCAGTTTTAGAGAACCATTGCGAAAAGTTGAACTTGATACAAGATAACAAAGGCAGTAGTTATAGCAGATAACTTGGATAGAAATGTGAATTGAGCTTAATTAAATGTCTTTGTTCAGCCATCTGGCCTCAGTTCACATGTGAGAGCGATGAACTATTCAGTCACAAGGGTTCTGTTCTTGCATGAGGCTGGGTACAAGTTCCAGACAATTTTGGCAGAATATTTACCCCTTGGACTTGACACCTATGATATGAGCACAGTACCGCCAACGTGAATTCTCTCACACAAAATACCATAAGAGAGCAGGGAGGAGATTTTGAGAACTGTATCTGTGCTGTACGCTCATTTGTATTACTATATAGAGTACAATATTGGTGGAGTGATCAAGATTGACAATTTCTCCAATAAAATACAGTAAAGTGGGTGGTCAATTTAAACTAAATCAGCCAAAAGAGATAAGGATAAATTACATCATAGAAAAGAGAAAATATAATACATGTTCACTAGACTAATTCTCATCATCCTAAGACAAAGGAATTATGTTTCTAAAAAAATTCTCTTTTATGTTTTAGCTACCCAAAGTTTGATAGAGGTGTTAAATTATGAGTTTGATTTCTTATGCGGATTATTTCTTTATTTTCTTCAACACTTTGATTCCAGCTTAATACATTTCAACAATATAGAATCATAACTGAATAACAATAATCATGTAGATACGTAGGCATGCACATCAACAACACATATACCCTGGGGAAACCTTGTACAGGGAGAAAAACCCTAGCAAACGATATTCCTTTATTGCATTAATAATGTAAGATCACTTACAAATATCTACCATGAAAACTCTGCTCTTAAAGAGCTTGCCAAGTTGACTCTGACCTGACAGAGCTCTAAGAGACCTTGCTGATATAGATGTATCCTAGTTGCTTTCAAAGACTGAGATATATCAGCTCTGATATGGGCTGTTGAAACTGCCTCTAACTGACTGATATGCGCCTCTATATGCTGCCTCTATATGCTGATCTACAGCACTGATATGGCTGCCTCTTTAGCGCTGATATGTACCTCTGTACAGCACTGATATGGCTGCCTCTTTAGAGCTGATATGTACCTCTGTACAACACTGTTATGGCTGCCTCGTTAGCGCGGATATGTACCTCTGTACAACACTGATATGGCTGCCTCTTTAGCGCTGTCTCTACAACACTGTTTGCTGCTTCTATATGCACTTCTACAACACTGGTATGCTGCCTCTATATGCACCTCTGTATAGAAGCCTTTAATGGACTGATATTCGCCTCTGTATAGCAGCTTTTAATGCTTCACCTTTTCCCTGCATAGCAGTTGTGTGGAGGAGAGGAGGTTGACCTCTGCTTATAAATGAATGAATAGGAGAAGAGGATAGGACTCGAATTAGAGGTAAGAAGGCATGCTTGACATAACTCTGCTTCACACTTTAGTTCAAAAATAGAACTAGACTTGAGACTTCAGTTACAACTCACCCTTGACTTGGCATGCATGCGTACTAACTTAGCATGCACATGTCATGCATGCATGCAACATACAACTGGACATGCATGCAACATGCAACATGTGACAACTCGACAACTTTGACTTTGACCTAGACATCCAACTTTGACTTCTACAACTCGACTCTTTACAAGGCAATTCAAATTTCTCTTCATGGTGGATAATGTTACACGTGCCAACACACTAGATCAATACATTTATATCATTTGCAATATTAGGAATATCATTTGTTTCTAGTGTATAGGAATTTTATATTCAACCTAACTTTTGCTAGATGCCTTGACTTTTGTTCACGGCTCACAAGGCTTGACTAGGCTCACAGAGGTTGTACGTTCTCCTTGGCTTTTGCACTAGTCTGTCTATGCTCACAGAGGTTGTACGTTCCCCATTGACTTTTGCACTAGACTGTCTATGCTCACAGAGGTTGTACGTTCCCCCCGACTTTTGCATTAGACTTACATAGCCTCTTGTTCGTCCTGACTTTTGGTTGGACTCACAGAGGTTGTACATTCTCCCTGGCTTTTGTCAATACCTCACAAGACTGGTTGATTCTCCAAATCTCCCTGGCTAGCCTCTAGGTGGCCCATATGGCCTCTCATTGGAGAATCACTGTCGATGCTGCCAAATTTAACAAGAGGGACATTTCAGCTGCACAATGAGACACCCAAATTTGTCTGTCTAACATGACCTTGGGTGAACATGGTTTTCAATTTTGTTAAGTCATTTTTTGCAAAAGGAAACCTATACTTCAAATGCCTCTGAAATTAGCAGCATAAAATACAGAGCTGACAGACTCACGATGCACTTTTTTGTTAGTGCCAAAATTTGGCTCTGCTTTTCATTTCAAGTGTGTTTTCTAGAAAAAATCCTACTAGTCAAACGCCTTTTTGACAACCTTTGTCTTCAAATCTCACATTTTCATAGTATGATTTAAGGTCTTGTCAGTTCAAGAGTCAAAGTTGTGATCTTTCAGTGTTAGTTGACTGCTCCCAATCACTGACCTTTAGGCCATGTTATCACAGGAATTGTACTTGTGCAAAGCCTTTCAGAAAACACCAAACTTTTGTAACAATTTGAAATATTTGTCACTGTCACCTAGACAAGTATTTCCCTCGTTTTAGTGATGGATGAAGATCCAACACAAGGGAGGCTTCCCTTGTGACCTCAAGGGATCCTATAACAAGTTGAAGACAAGTCTATGGCCCTCTATCTTGATCACTAGAGGTGATAGGCTAGGTTCAAGGGGATAGCTGTAACGAAACAAAACAATTGATTGATTGAAGATATGCGAGAGATTTCAATAATTATCAAGTCTATACATGTAAACAATGATCCCATACACCAGCTATCAATGAAAGAGGGCTGTTGCAATAATTTTCTGCAATATCTAACAGTTTATACTAGCAATGAACATTTATAACAGCACCGAGAAAACAGCCCTAAAAAAATGCCAATAAAATCTTAAAATATAGTACTTAATGAGTGGAATAAGATCCAAGTGTTTCCCAGTGAATTCAGCCTTCATAAACCACAATATTAAATAAGTTATCAGCAATCTAAACTAACCCTAATGGCTATAACAAACATTTATAACAGCAACAAATAAATTACCAAGTTTGTCAAGCATTGGATTAGATTTAGGGTGAGAGAGTAGTTGGGTATCCAACTACTAGGTTGCTTTGAGAGAGAGGTGAAAGGGTTGTGTTTTACACCACTTTGTGAGCTTAAGACTAGTGCCTTTTTGTCTCTTTTGGGCAATGGAGTCAAGTTACACCTTGAAAATGGATCAGAGTGAAGATTTGAAGTTCTAAGGTAATAGATTCATGGGCTTAGGATCAAACTTTGCAAGAAAACAAACCCCAAGGTGCAAAGACTTATGGACCTTAGGTGTTGTTTACCTTCTTCCAAGATGCCTAGTTCTTGATTCATGTGAACTAAATCAAAATCCTAAAATGCAAAGGCCTATGGACCTTAAGATTCTGAAGTAGCTAAAGACTAATCCTGGGGGACAAAGACTTATGATCTCTGGGACTAGGTATTTAAATGCTCCAATCGATTAAAGAAAGATGAAAAAAGGGAGGGGGACAAAGACTTATGATCCCTCCTAGGGTTTCAACAAGAACAAGGTAACATGCAATAACAATTAGCATTTACAACAATATACCATGCAATAACACTTGAAGAAGAAGACCTACTCATCCAAGTCGCTATGCAAGAGAAACCCTAGCTCATTATTCATCCATCCAAAACAAGAGAAGACATCCACAAGATCATGCTCCAAAGGTGTGCGCAAGTAGACTAGGGTGAAAAAGAGATAAGAGAGAACAAGTAGTAGTGATCTCACATAAGAGTGAATTGTGTTTGATTCAAAATGAGCGGTAGCCTCTTTATATGAGGCAACCCTAGCACATATGTCCACATAATGATCTAAAACAACAATAATCCATGACACAAGTGGGGTTGACTCCTCAAGTAGCCTCTAACATTGACAAATCATGCTAAAACACCAAAATGTGCCCTCCAAAGTCACATGTGTGGGTGACATCATGCTCTAAGTGAAGAAAAACTGAGGTACTATGAGGCTGCCAACTAAGGTCTATCTTTGACCTTGAGATTGACTCTAAGTTTCAATCTCCAAAACTGCCCTTTGTTGTTTTTAGGACAACAAACAATTTAGTAACTTTTTGCCCATAGTTTTTGTGGTTAAGTGTTCTTTGAGGTGCCCTTGCAAGTGTTTTTGTAACCCAATGTTAGCACATGCAATATAACTCAAAACAAGTAACACTCCTCTACACTTTACAACACAAATAAGCTGATCTACACTCTAAGCATGTATGAAAATAGGACACATGTATTTTTGGTCAACATGACCCTGGATAAAACCCCCCCGGGTAAAACCAGTTTGGAATGGAAGTATATATAAATGGTGTCTATAGCATGAGATACAACAAGAAATACAATATGATGGAACTTATATACAAAGCAAGCTCCTCTCAAGACTTGCCAAAGGAAGCAAGAAGAAATGCGCCCAAACTTAGTGTGTCTCTTCCCTTGATGCTCTATCCCACATAAGTGATGCGCCCTTGACCTTGGTTGCTCTGAAGAATTATCCCTTGCACACAAATGTGCTCTTGTGTGGTACCTCTCCACTGAAACAAACAGATCTGCAATCCCTCAAGTCTAGCTCCTCCCAGCGGAGGTGTGCGCTCTCCTCCAAGCAAGTATGAACACCACTAAATAGTAGGGTCCCAAGCTCCCATAACTCCTCCATTAATAGAAGCACCCGAGCTGCCCTCTTCCAATGCCTCCAACCTCATCCTCATGCTCCTTCTCAAACTCTCCAAGTGAGCAAATGAATGAAAATGAGCCTCCCTTGGCCCCTTGCGCTCTCCTTGAGCAATCCATAAGGAAACCTAAATGTGGATGGCTAGGTTCATCTCAAGCCATCCCTAATCAATGGTTGAGATCATCCCACGGTAATCTCAACTCAAAACCCACTTTGGGTTAAGTTCCCTAAGTTCACTTCATGTCTCCTAATTCACCCACAAAGTGAATTAATAGTCACTTTAGGCTAAAATGACCAAATTTCACTTTTGACTTAAATCTCCTAAGTCAAAGTGAAATTAGACATAAAGTACAAGGTACAAAGGTACCGACATTTCCCTCTTGTGGTTAGAGACCCAAAACCACAAGGGAACCCCTTCCCGAGGTACACCAAAACTCAACACTCCCTCTTACTGAGGAAAGTGTTTCTCACCAATCAATCCCGTCCCAACTGTGGACTTCCTTGCCTCCTGGCAAGGCCTAGGTGAGTATGGTTGTACCCTCTCATCAAAGTGGCCTCTGTCTCTGATTTGCTCGACCTGTCCTGACATTGATCTGCTCAACCTGCCCTGACACTGATTTGTCGACCCACCTAGTCTCTAGATGGAAGCCTATCTCCTCCTACCCGAGATCACCTAGATCTTGGCATCTTACCAAAGATCTCTCCCTCAGCAGATCACCAAAGGTCTCTAGGTCTTGGAATCTCACCAAGATCCTCTCCTGGGTCTCTCACCAAGGTCCTATACTCATGGCATGCAAATGAGTCACATCTCTTGGTATTTCACCAAGAGTTTCTAGGTCTTGGCATCTCACCATGATCCTCAATCTTGGTCTCTCACTAAGGATTTCTACTTCCTAGCATCTCGCCAACGGTCACTACTCTTGGCATCTCACCAAGAGTCTCTCCCTCTTGGCATCTCACCAAGAATATCTGGATCTTGGCATCTCACCAAGATCCTCAACTTGGCCTCTCACCAAGTGACTTCCACCTGAAGTGGATCCTGAACCTGATCTGCCAGTCTTCGTAGCCAAGTGAGGCTCAAGCCTCTGTGGTGCCTTGCTACTCGTCCTCATCAATCTTTGATGCTTTGAAGCTCCTGCACCAACCCTCTGTCTCGACAACTCTGAAACTGAAGCTATCCTGGGTGGACTAGTCACCCCTGAAGATGGTGTTCTCGAAAACTGACTCTGAGCTCCCTCTGAATCAATACTCTGAGTCAATAGGTCCTCCCGAACTCTGTCTCCCCACCTACCACTGAATGGTGTACCAACTGGCGAACAACAACTAATGAATGCACACTCCCTCACAAACTCAACATCGAACTCCTCCTCCTCTGCTGTCGCTGCAGTACCATCCTGCTACTTCTTCTTCTTCCTCTTGGGACACTGTCCAACATAGTGCCCCATTTCACCACAAGCAAAGCATCTCACTTTGCTTATGTCCTTCTGCCCACTGCCATTCTCCTGTGGTTGGGTCCCTCCCTTGGGACCTTGTCTCGCACCCTCTCCGATCTTCTTCTTTCCCTTTAACCAAAGAGCAGGATCCTCATACCCCCAGGCATATGCTGCTGTCTTGAAGACCTAGAGCTGCACCTCAACTCCTCCTGTATGAAGTCGTCCCAAAGTCTCTCCCAAGTAGGCATGACTTCTCGGGCAACAATGCCTCGTACAAATGAACCCAAAGGTTTGGAAAAGCTGTTCAAAGCTGTCCTCACCATAAAGTCTGGATCCACAATCTCTCTGACCGCCTCTAACTCATCTCTGATATGAGTGAATCTGCCTAGGTGTGATGTGACTGTCCCGAGCTTGTCCTGCAGAACCATCTTCTGGTTCTGGTTTGGACTTTGGTAAAGCTTGCACAAAGATGCCCATATCTCAAATGCATAGTCTTTACCAGCCAGATGGGGTATGATGTGGTCCCTCATCGCATCACAAATAGTCCTCTTCGCCTTGGTGTTTTTCTTCTTGAAATCTGCATCCAACAATGGTGAAGGAGCAGCTGTAGGAGAAATCACCACGGGAGCTTGAACTATATCCCATAGTTCAAAATCCTCCAAGACGAAGGTGATCCTGGTCTTCCAAGGGGACTAGTTGCTAGCTCTGTCTAGCCTATCCTCCGTCCTCATCTGGGACATTGACATGGCTGTCCACTAAAGCTCACACTGATGCTCACACTAATGCGAAAACTGCAAAAGAACTCAGCCTCACCACTTGACACACAAGCAGAAGTAAGGCTGTCCAAACGTGTCCACAAAAGAGTCCTACAACTGTTCAACAAATCTGCCCAGAAGATGTCCACTAACTTTGCCAACAAGCTGTCCAAAATATGCTAACAAGCTGTCACAAAACTGCTCACTAAATGCTCTAGAAATCAACAAGTCTTTGCCACCAAGGGATCTGGTACTATGAAGAAAAATTGAGGTACTATGAGGCTGCCAACTAAGGTGTGTCTTTGACCTTGAGATTGACTCTAAGTTTCAATCTCCAAAACTGTCCTTTGCTGTTTTTAGGACAGCAAATAGTTTAGTAACTTTCTGCCCATAGTTTTTGTGGTTAAGTGTTCTTTGAGGTGCCCTTGCAAGTGTTTTTGTAACCCAATGTTAGCACGTGCAATATAACTCAAAACAAGTAACACTCCTCTACTCTTTACAACACAAATAAACTGATCTACACTCTAAGCATGCATGAAAACATGACACAAGTATTTTTGGTCAACATGATCCTGGATAAAATCCCCCTGGGGAAAACCAGTTTGGAATGGAAGTACATATAAGTGGTGTCTAAAGCATGAGATACAACAAGAAATACGATATGATGGAACCTGTATACAAAGCAAGCTCCTCTCAAGACTTGCCAAAGGAACCAAGAAGAAATGCGCCCAAACTTTGCGCGCCTCTTCCCTTGTTGCTCTATCCCACAAAAGTGATGCGCCCTTGACCTTGGTTGCTCTGAAGAAGAATCCCTTTGACACAAATGTGCTCTTGTGTGCTACCTCTCCACTGAAACAAATAGATCTGCAATCCCTCAAGTCTAGCTCCTCCCTGCTAGGTGTGCGCCCTCCTCCTATAGTGTGCCCTCCTCCAAGCAAGTATGAACACCACTAAATAATAGGTTCCCAAGCTCCCATAGCTCCTCCATGAATAGAAGTGCCCAAGCTGCCCTCTTCCAATTGTTGAGATTTGGGTACCTTGGAAAGTGGTCCCCTTGTGTTTGTGAGCTTCTAAACACATGTGGAAAGTAATTTGTACCATGTATCATGTACCTTATGTCTAATTTCACTTTGTCTTAGGAGATTTAAGTCAAAAGTGGAATTTGGTCATTTTAGCCTAAAATGACAATTAATTCACTTTGTGGGTGAATTGAGGGACATAAAGTGAAACTATGAAAACTTAAGTAAAGTGGGTTTTGAGTTGAGATTCTTTTGAGATCTCAACCATTGATTAGGGATGAGATGAGATGATCTCATCCACTCATATTTTAGGTTTCCTTATGCTTCCTCAAGGAAGGCGCAAGGGCAAAGGAGAGCTTATTATTCCTTGTTATGTTCACCAAGAGAGTTGGGAGAGGAGCATGAGGATGATGTTGGATGCATTGAGTGAAAAAAGCTTAGGTGCCCCCATTCATGGTGGTAGCTAGCAAGCTTAGTCCTTCATTTATTTGTGGAGCTAGTTCTTGCTAGGAGGAGGGTGCACAACTAGCAGGGAGGACTTGCAGAGCTCAGATTGCAGTGATGATAGTTTCAGTGGAGAGCTACAACACAAATTCAGAGTACTGTGGGAGGGTTTCTTCATCAGAGCTTCTAGTTGGCATAGAGCTTCAGTTCAGTGGTCTTGGCAACTTGTGAGGAGGGCGCACCATCCTAGGGCGCATCTTCCATTTGGACTTGTGTTTCAGCTTGGTTCAAGTTGCTATTGTATCAGGTTCATCTGCTTATTGTACTTGTTGTATTCCACCTTCTTTTTTCCACATTTATACACTCAGATTCCAAACTGGTTTTCTCGGGGGGGGGAGGGGGGGTGTATCCAGGGTCATGTTGACCAAAAATACATGTGTTCATTTTCATTTATCCTGGTGTTTAGAAGAACATTATTTCAGCTCTAAAAGATCTCTAGGTGTGTTACATAGCTTGTGGTATGCGTGTGGTAACATCTTGTGACAAAAACTACATGCTAGAGCACCTAAATGGCCTATGTAACCGTAACGAAACAACAAAGAAGTTACTGAACAATTTGCTGTTATAAAACAACAACTAACCCTTGTTTGACGGTTGAAACTTAGAGCCAACTTGGGGTCAAAGACCTACCTAGTTGGCAGCTTGTTAGGACCTGAAAAATCTTCATGGTATCAGAGCTTGGTGGCTGATTTTTGCTGGCTTTTGGACAACATCTTGGTGGATTGTTTTAGACATCTTTTGGACAGATTTTGTGGACAACCATTGACAAAGTTTAGTGGCAGCTTGTTGGCATAATTTCTGTGGAGAGTTGCAGAGCAGTTGGTGGACATTTCGTCAGTCTCTTTTCACACCTACTTGATAGGAGTGAGGCTGATTTTTCACGACCTCTTTTCACACCTATATTGCTAGGAGTGAGGTCGGTGTTTGTTTGCCTCTTTTCACACCTATGTTGACAGGAGTGAGGCAATGTTCCTTTGCAGTTGTAGCATTAGTTTGAGTGCAGTCGACAGTGATGTCAGCATCTCAGATGCGTGTGGAGGATAGGCTAGCTGGAGCTAGCAATTGGTCGCCTTGGAAGGCCGAGATCTTCTTTGTCTTAGCGGACCTTGAACTATGGGATATAGTTGAGGCGATTGTTCTTATTCCTCCTGCTACTGCTCTCGTCTTGTTAGCAGAGTTCAGGAAGAGGAACAACAAGACAAAGAGGACGATGTGTGATGCAGTGAGGGATCACATCATTCCCCACTTGACTGGGAAAGCCTATGCATTTGAGATGTGGGCATCTCTTTGCAATATTTACTAGAGCTCTAACCAGAACCGAAAGATGGTTTTGTATGATCGACTCAGAGGCATTCGTATGCTCCAAGACGAGTCAGTAACTTCTTTCCTTGGCCGATACACCTAGATCAGAGACGAGCTTGGAGCCGTTATAAAGGTAGTGGATCCAAATTCTATGGTGAAGACAACCTTAAACAACTTCACCAAACCACGGGGTCCATTTGTTTGTGGCATTGTTGCCAGGGAGATCATGCCCACTTGGGAGAGATTGTGGGATGATTTCGTTCAGGAGGAGACTAGACCAAGGTTTTAAAAACCGAAACCGGTACCGGAACCGGTCGAGGGTCTAACCTGAACCGGAACCG
>ML798636.1:277148-289006 GCA_009831015.1 Picea engelmannii | reverse complement strand
GATTTAGTCAAATCCTGTAATTTCTAATAAATTTTCAATTTTAATGCCAAAATTTAGAAAACTCAATTCTTAAGCTAAAGAATGATAAATATACCTTGCATAAGCTGTTTTATGGAAAATATGGAATGAAATGAAGGCAAAATAGATGGATATAGAGGCAAAAGTGTAGTTTATAGAGTAAAAATGAAGCATAAAAATGTACTCAACAGGTGCATTGTCCAGAGTGTGGGCTTCCTCGCCATCTGTCTGCCAACATGACCATATCTACAAAATGAAAGCTCATTTGTCCATTGTTCAAGGTCCAGGAGGTGTGAGAGGATGTTTCTAAGTGTGCCAAGTCATCAAATGCTCCAACGCTTTGCATCACACGTGTCATAACTGCATGAAAAGGAAAACGTCCTGGTGAAAGTATGGGACGTCCTCCAAAGAACCATGTCAAGTGTACCCAAGTTGATCAAAGTCATAGAATCAAGTAAAACCAATAATCACAAGGGGCAATAGTCCTTAGAAGCATACAAAGTAAGCCATCTATTAATACAAAAGCCAAATAAACAACTTTCATTGGGTATCCCCTTCAAACTTCACACAAGCTCAAGACTTTATGCAATTTGGCAAGTTTAGGTGTGGGAGGGCCATCAAAGGAACCAATTAGGTGTGCCAGTACCCAAGTAGAGAGATATTTCTCAGAAGAACCCATCAGAGATATGTAATGAATGTGAGGTGGTCATGGTGTCATTAACATGCAAGACAATGTATGGACCTAAGTTACCATGATCCAGATACAGATATTGATTCGGATCCGAATCCGCCAGTTTTTTGAAAAATTAGGATCTGGATATGGCGGGGAAATGATGAGTATAAACAATATAAATATATTTTTTATAATTTTTAAAAATAAAATTTATATTAAAATTAAAAAAAATATAAATTTTAAATATAAATCATTTATCCATGGTACTTTAAAGTTTATATTAAAAACTATACTTATATTTATAAAATATCCATATTAAAAACTTTATAAAGTATCTATGTTTTGTCTAGTATATACTTTATATTTATCTATGTACTAAAGTTTGATCTATTATATACTTTATACTAGTTATATACTTTATGTCTTATACCAGTATATACTTTATATTTATCTATAGTATATACTAAGTATAGATATTTACCTATGAAAGTCATATAAAGTAATATATTTATTTTTAAAATATCTATATTATAAACTATATTAAATATAAATATAAAGTATCACATTAAAACCTTTACTTTTATATCTAAAACTACTCTTACTTATATCTAAAACGTTATTTTAAATTAAAAACTATGCTCTAATCTAACATCTGCGGATATAGTTTTTACTATAAAAATTTATCACCCTTTATCAAACTTTGAGCATTGGCGGGGCATTTGGACTGGGACTGGGAAGCATGGGTATCGAACGGAGCAAGTCACAACACGACACCACCTAATAATTTAGTTGCTTTTCTAATTGTATATTGAATATCGAAGCGGTCGATTGCCCTTTCCGTTGGCATAAGGCGACATTTTCAAAATGAGTTTCACCTTGGCTTACACGACGACTAAAATTTTCTTTTTTGGATTTTTCATTGACAGTTTTTCAAATGTGGCGGATCTTAGGTGGATCCCAACAGATGCAGATCCGTATCCATTTCAGATACGGGGATCCACAATTCCAATCCTCAAGCCTGACGGATCTGGTAACATAGGTATGGACTCACCTCCATGAGTGCCTTTGTAGAGGGTGCGTTTGGTGATTGAGTTACCCTTTCCTAGGCTTTTTGCATCTCAAACCCCTTATTTGTCTTTTTCTTTATTTTATTTGATTTGAAAGTCCCCTTATAAAGGTTTCAAGCATAGCATTTCCTTTGCTTTTTATTTGGGATATATTCAAGTTCGTTTTGATTTATGAATGCGTTTGTTCGCATTAGGACTAGGAATGATCACCATTAATGAGGGGATAGAGCTCAATTATGGACTATGGCTTTTGAATGTCCTCATTATCCCTTTTTTTCTTTATTATTGGCCAGCTGCAATCTACCTTTGGGTCTTTAGCCCATTCTTCTCATAAGAGAATGAGGTACATGCCTTTTTGGTGTACATTACCCAAAAGGTGGGAGAACGGAAGGATCAAGGATGAAAAAGGTAGAAAGTATGATAGGGAGGATCATCTCCTAATGAGCTTTGCTGATTGAGTGTGATGAGCCATGCTGAATAAGAAGAGGCATCTGAGGGGGCTACTGGGCTGCTCTGTGGATATGCTGATCATCATCATCAGGGTCATTGTCTCCATTGTGGGCCATGAGACATGATCTCCTCTAGTTACCCCTAGGTTGGAGGGGGTAACAGTCCAGACACTTCCTTGCCTATGTTTCAATGGCCTATAGCCATTGGAACATGGGCCTGTTGCACCAGTAATATTCATCTTTATAACGGAGATGTGAGAGGAGAAATTGAAGTAACTAGTTGATAACAATGTCAATTCCGTTGAGCTGGTCCAGCTTGAATTTTCAAATGAGATTTACAAATACACAACACATATAATGTTCCGGCAAGTTTCCTGAGATGTGTGGAGCCTCTCGTCAAGTTTTATGGAATGGCACAGTGGACGTGGGGGGTCCTGACATATGGGACTTTCCTCAAAATACTGCAAATAAAAAAATGTATATACATAAAAAACTGAAGCATAAATGATACATAATATCAACCGATAATCACCGACTCCGATGTCGGATGAACATAGACGATAAATGATACATAATAATTACAAATCATTGATCACCATTGTATTTTTCATTTCCTTTCCAGCTATAGACGTGCCAAGAATCAAGCTCCTCCACATTTTGACTGAGATAACAGTGGCTTGGTGAAAACGACAGTGTTTCTCTTCATTATTACGCTTGCTGTCCACAGAATGTACACGGTATAGTAGCAAGGCTCAGGTGTTAGTGTTCAGTTTTCAGAATTCAGTTCATGTAGTTCAGTGTTCACAGTTCTGGCTCCAGTGCAATCACAATGAAATGCAAATGAAAAGTGAATGTGGGTTGTGTTTATGTGCTTTTATAAGTTGCAAATAGGGTTCAGGAGGTAGAAAAATCAGGGTTTCTTTTTTTCATTAATCTTTTTGCCTATTTTTCATGGTATGACGTGAATTTTTTCAAGGGGAGCATCCAAGAGTCCCTCTCTCTTCAGGGAGCGTCCTGGATTACCCATTTGAGAGGAAAGGCCCCTGTTTATAGGGGAAATGCTCCTGTGCATTTCCTGGTGTCTCCCAAAAGGGTGTGCGGGGAAACATCTCCAGTGGAGTACCCGCATCCCAGGAGCACAGGGAGCATGCACTTTACGCTGGAGAATGCACCCGTGTAACACTGACCACAAATAAAGTTTACTCTTTTCAATCGGAAAACTTGAAGAGTAGAACATTTTAGTCATGTTTTAAAGGGCACAACTAGAAATATGTAGCGCAGAAGTATGGGAGTAATGGCTATGCAAGACTTTATTCCATCCATTTAACTATGCAAGATTTTATGACTTTGCTTTGTTTTATGTGTGATTTTTGTGGTTCTTTGCATTCTATTTGGAGTTTCTGCACTGATTTCATGCAGATGAATGACCTTGAGGTGATGTCTGCAATTTTTTTTGTCTTTTTTTATGTGTAGTTAAACGGACAATTATGGGAGTTGTGATATCAAGGTGTCTTCACTGGCTTTTGGCAGCTCATTTTCTTGCTAAAATTCTTGGAATATTGCCTGTTCTTTGTTATTCTTTGAAAAGTTCAGGATAGGGATGCCTTGAGAAATTCCTGCCCACACCCCGCAAACTAGAGGCATGGAGGTTCATCAATAAAAGCTATGATGGAACATTTCTTAAAGTTCCTTTAGATGTTTGCTGATCACAGCTTTGGTGATGTCTGCAATTTTTTTTGTCTCTTTTATGTGTAGTTAAACTGACAAGTATGGGAGTTGTGATATCAAGGTGTCTCCACTGGCTTTTGGCAGCTCATTTTCTTGCTAAAATTCTTGGAATATTGCCTGTTCTTTGTTATTCTTTAAAAAGTTCAGGATTGGGATGCCTCAAAAAATTCCTGCCCACACCCCTCAAACTAGAGGCATGGAGGTTCATCAATAGGAGCTATGATGGAACATTTCTTAAAGTTCCTTTAGATGTTTGCTGATCACAGCTTTGGTGATGTCTGCAATTTTTTTGTCTCTTGTATGTGTAGTTAAACTGACAAGTATGGGAGTTGTGATATCAAGGTGTCTCCACTGGCTTTTGGCAGCTCATTTTCTTGCTAAAATTCTTGGAATATTGCCTGTTCTTTGTTATTCTTTAAAAAGTTCAGGATTGGGATGCCTTGAAAAATTCCTGTCCACACCCCTCAAACTAGAGGCATGGAGGTTCATCAATAGGAGCTATGATGGAACATTTCTTAAAGTTCCTTCAGATATTTGCTGATCACAGCTTTGGTATTTATGCAGAATTTATTGA
This sequence comes from Picea engelmannii, assembly GCA_009831015.1. Lineage (NCBI taxonomy): Eukaryota > Viridiplantae > Streptophyta > Pinopsida > Pinales > Pinaceae > Picea > Picea engelmannii. The sequence continues at coordinate 284,497 of ML798636.1, read as the reverse complement.
TAAGCTTTCGAAAGGTGGTAGACAGTTAGAGGCCCTTAAATATGCTGATGCATTTGGCATGCTGGATAAAGTAGATCATGTGGGTTTGTTGACATCATATTTGGGAGATGTGGAGAAGGCTGGAAAGGAAATTGTGACAAATGCAGAAGGCACGCCTGCTTCTGAGGTTAGTGTTGATGTTGATATCCTTTTTTTAAGATTGAAAGTGACTTTATGTAACACTGAATTGAAAATTTATATTTTGATTTGTGTTGTAGACACCAAATCATGTGTTCAGACTCCGGAAGCAGTTGGATGCCGTGAGAGCTGTTATTGAGCTTGTCAGAAAGTATGGTTTGCAAAGTGATTTATTAGAAGACAAACTAAGAAAATTGGACCAGGATATAGAAGGCAGAATAAAAAAGAGCAGGATTGTTAGCAACATGGAAAAAATAAACAGAAAGAAAGCTGCTGAGAAAAAGACACAGGAGAAAGAAGAGAAAGATGGAAAGAAAGATGCTGAGAAAAAGGCACAGCATAAAAAACTCCAATCTTTTGAGCCTGGCCATGGGCTTCCAAAGATGGAAAACTATGCTTCAAAGAGGGCTAAGCATGCTTCACTGAATGAGACAACCAGAGTGGCTGGTTGTATGGACAGCTCAAAAGCTTCACCCTACAATATTGATGGGGTTCAAAATAAGTATGGGATTATTGGTCATGATCACCATCCATCAGCTTTTAGTGCTGCTAACACCGGGCTTGCTGCTGGTGCCTTCACATCAGCACCTTCCATTGCAGCTCAAATAAATAATGAGAGAAGACATCATGAAGGGTACCCCTTAGCTTTTGGGACTAGTAATCGAACCCCTATTGGATCATCATTGCATAGCTCTAGCTATAAGTTGAATTTTAGTGAAATTGATAACAATCCTGTTAGAGCATCAGCATATGTGACTGGTGTTTCGGCAAATTCTTCTGCCACTCAATTTCATTATGAGAGAAGGGTCCCAGAACTGTATACATCAACTTTTGGTGGTGGTAATACGGGTAGCATTGGGTCATCTGTATATGGATCAATTCCTCGTACAATTCCTTCTGATGTGAACCAAGGTAGTCATGAAAGAAGCCTTGGACAGTCTTCAGGTTTTGCTGGTAGAAATATGGTTCCTGTTGAGTCATCAGGGTATGGATCTGGTGTTTCCACAGTACCACCTTCCATTGTGAGCAAAGGTCACTCTGAGAGCAGAGGATCTGTTATAGATAGGTATCTGTTCAGCAGCAGGTGAACTTCTCTACCCCTGGCCCACTGAGCTTCCTAACACCGATGATGAAAACACAACAGGACAGAGTGATCTGTATTAATGTTTGTCCTCATTGTAACCGTATAAAACTCTTTGGGAGTTTTCCTACTTTGAGAAATTTTGGATTTAGGAGAAAAAATTATGAATACTATTTTGGATCTTGCTTTCTGGCTGAATAAGAATTTTCTACTGGGTAATCCAAATAATTTAATATGCCTGCACTCAAATTTCATTTGCTGTGTTGGAATACAGATTCAGTCAGTGGAGGTGTACTTCTATATAATATTGCAATTTTCTTCTCTATTGTGAAATTTTAAAAATAATTTCTTATAATTGATTGCAGGGATTATTATGCTGTTTGATTGCAGGGATTATTATGCTGTTTATAAAATCAGTTAAATTTACAAAATTCTTATATATGCACATGCCATTAGGATACCCACTGTATGCTATTTTGATTTTTGCGAGTTCTTCTCGTTTCATTTGCCTGTGTTGATGATGAACATTGAAATGGTTATGATTTACCCAATGTTGGAGGAATTTTCAAATTCCTACAGTATGTGCACTACGATAGGTTATCGGAATACGAGCGTGGATCAAAGACTAGATCATTGATGTGCTTGAATCTGACTGTTGTTGATGACATATGCCGTTGCCGTTTATCATCCATTGATTTGTGAGAATTAGGTCAACTGCTAGCCTTCATTAATAGATGACGTATTGATGTATACAAATAAAAAATTAAATCAAAGATCAAGAGAAGCCCTTGAATTCCAAGCCAGGTTGCAACTGAAATTACAAGCATCAAGGGCAGGGCACACTCCAACAGAGAAATGATAAGAAAGAACAGCTCAAACTCAGTGGCCCTTCAAGTTGATTTCCCTACACCTTTCTATTGAGAAGGTGATTTCTTTCATAGCCTCTTAACAGTATCAATGCAGACACACAAACACCTATCAGCTCTGGATCGACTTCCAAGTCGTTGAAAACGGTTTATTTGCTTTCTTTTGGCAAGTTGTGCCATTGCCAATGTTCCAGTTTGTGCCACTATCCCAGGCTTAATTTTTTATCTTCATTTTCCACAGTTGAGTTTTAAGGAATCCTAATGGTGGTATTAAAGGGAAAATTTATCCATATTTCTCTGTTCAGAAGCAGCAGTGAAAGATCATTGACATTAGAAAGTGTTGGAAGGACCAAGTAAAAATTGAAGTTACATTCTGTAGGCGCAAAGCGCTTTGAAAATAATTGTTTCAATACGACTTCCAAACAGCTGTAAAAAAGATTCACTGAAAAGATTCCAAATAGTTCTACCAAGAAATACAAACAAAGACTTCATTAAGTCGAGCTAAAACCAAAATCTTGAGCTACTACTGATCATAAAAAGGCATTGAAGCTCTGAGAATAAGAATTCCAGAGTTGAATTCTTCCAAAATCAAAAGGTTTTCAGACCCAACTAAAGCTTCCTTGGATAGAGAGTCCACCCAGGCATTTAACTCCCTGGAAATATGCCTGAAAGAAATAATCTGAAATGAGACCGAAATTCTTTTTAGGAGCTGACCAATATTAAGAAGAGCATTGTTCGCGATCTGAGCTGCACCAAGCATCTAGTCTATGACCAGTTTGGAATCGCCAAAAACTTGTAATTTTTACACTCCTCAACCAAGGGCATACTTCATCAGACCAAAGAGAGCATTGAACTCACTAAGGTTGTTAGATCCAACACCCAGACAAGCTTTCCCTGTAACCAAATGGTTTTCATTATAAAAAAATATAAAGCCGCTACCACAACTCTGTCCTTGCTCTTGTGATGCCCCATTGAAGAAACCCCATGGGTAAGACTGATCTGTTTCCATTGGGAGGAGGGCTCGGGGCCGGGCTACCACCTCTGCAACCATGAAGTATTTCATCATACCCAAAACCTGCCATGCAATATGGAAAGATGGCCTCCCTTTACCTTCAAAAACACTGTTGTTCTTGGAAATCCAGATTCCCCAAACCACAAGATGCGGCAACACTCTCCACTTCTTCAGCTGGGGGTTGCTAAAGAATTCCAAAAAAACATTCATTCAAAGAGTTTTTACTTCACAATGGAGGTAGGCCCAACTGACTACTAATATCTGCCCAAACAACAACCGAGAACATACGATTATGGAACAAATGGAAGTTTGTTTCCTCTAATATATAGAGGTAGTAGATACCAGGACCTTGCTAACCCCTCCTTTGCAACCTGTCCCTCGCAAGAACCCTTTTTTTGAGAACTAACCATAAAAAGATAATGCATTTAAATGAGCATCGTATCTTCCAAATTTTCTTGAACCACCACTCCACAATGGGATCGACCTCAGCCGTTGATGCTAGATACTTGAGCTTGGCAGAATATTCTCCCCCCGAGTTGTTGAATACCCAAGCCAACTCATCCTCCTCCTCCGTGTTCAAATGAATATGTTCACGTCTGAGCTCAGATATGAATTTATCCCATAAGGGGAACCAGATGTCAGAAAGGTCTATTGGATCCCTAGTTAACCATCCTTGGCTCCACCCTGTAGTCAATTGAGGATCACCAATCCTTTGAAGTGCACTTCGCTCAATATTCCTAAGATAATTAGTAATGTCCGTAGGCAATAAAACATCATTACTGCAACCCATTATAGCATCAGACCCTGCCCAAGTCTACTACCCAGAACCAATTTTCCATGCGGGCCTCTGACCAATTATAGGGAACACATGTACTATCATCTTCCATTGACTCGAAGCATTTGTGAGCTTTTTTATTAACCTTCCTTACCCAATCAATAATAGAGAGTGGATCTATATAATTCTCTACCAAAATATGCCTCCAAAGGTTATCCCTGGTCAAAAAAAACCAAAGGGATTTGGCTTCCTAAGATTGACCAAACACAACAATGTGCTTAAGCCCCCATCCTCCTAAATTCTTAGGTTTTGAGAGAATCTTCTAAAATAGAGCTTCCTGATTTTGTTCAGTATATTTTTAAGAATCTTGACCAAAAGATGACATTACACAGGAATTGCTTCTATGACAGACTTGATAAGAACCAATCAGTTGCCCCTCAAAATCCACCTATTGCACCACAGCTTTATTCTTTTCTATACTCTGTTCAGTAACCATATCCGATCTGAACTGCCATACTTGTTAGGCTTGAGTCTAAATCTGAGGTATTTAAACCCCTCCAAATTTTCTTCTGGAAAATTAAATATGTTTAGCATTTCAGTCCTCAAATCTGTCTCAAGCTATGGGAGATAAATGGCTAATTTGGAGACATTAACAATCATTCCGGAAGCATCTCAAAACAAATTCAAAACATCTTTGAACATTCTTCCGTCCACCCCCTCACAATGACAAAAGTAAAGAACGCCATCAACGGATAGGAGATGGGAAAGTTTACCATTTATGCCCACCAGGAGGCCTTTAAATCTGTGACACTGAACTACATTTGAAATAGCTATGCTCAAACCGTCCACTACCATTAGGAAGAGGTAAGGGGAAAGTGACATCCCTGGCAGAGGCCATGAGCAAGGTTGTAAAAAGAACCTGCCCCATTGACCAAGACTATGAAAGAAACCGATGTAACACAAGCCATTATCCACCTTACCATACTAAGATCAAACCCAACTTGCAGAAGGAGAATTTTGAGATATAACCAGGAAACACGATCATAGGCCTTTGCAAGATCTATTTTAATGATCGAAACATGTTTCTTGATTGCTTTGATTTACTGTATGCCCTTTTGAACGCATCCTATAGCTTTGTGAATGAGTCTTCCCTGCATGAACCTGAATTTCTCTCGAGTAATAGCATTTGCCATAATAGGCTCGATCCTGGAAGCTATAATTTTAGCCATAATTTTATAGAACCCGTTGCAAAGAGCAATGGGTCTGAACTCTTCAAAAGAGTTTGGATAATTGGTCTTGGGAATCATTGCCAGGAATGTTGAGTTGACACTTTGCAAACATCTGCTTGATATACGAATCTCTTCTAGAACATGGAGAAGATCCGTCCCAATTATGTCAAAGAAGTCTTTGTAGAAATCCACATTCCACCCGTGCGACGCTAGGCTTTTGTCCCTTTTGAAGCTAGAAATAGTTGCCAGTAGTTCCTCCCTTGAGGTTTCATGAAAAATCTCTCTATTATCATCTTCCTCCACCAATCTAGGAAAAAAGGATAACAATTTTAGCATTTCTGCCACCTTTTCATGCTGAGGTTCCTTAAATAAGTTTTCAAAATGAGCCACTCCGAGTGCTGTGAGATTTTGGAAACCCCAAACCTTGATACTCTCTGCATCCTTTAACTCCCAAATTGAATTGAAATTGCGTCTGTGATTGGAAAATTTTTGAAAGAATTTTGAGTTTTTGTCTCCAGTTAATAACCACAGTGCCCGGCTTTTCAACCTCCACGTTTTTTCTTGCTCCACTAGAATAGTATACTGCTTAGACTCCAAGAGACTACAAGCGTCCAAAGACTCCTGCGTACCCTAGCCATCATGAACTTGTTTGTAAAGATCTACCAACTTGACTTCAATATGGAGAATAACACTATCTAATGCTTTCCTCCTTTCCTTAGCTCATCCAACAACCGCCCGATTTAGATCCTGCAATGAGGTGACAAATTGAGAGCTAGCTGTCTCATTAGACTCTGCCAAATAGTGTTTCCAGTTGGTCTTGATTAAAGAACAAAATTTCTCCAATTCAGCCCGTGCAAAGTTGTATTTGAAGGGAGAACCAAGCTTCCCTAAGGATTTGTCAATTTCAAGGTAAATAAAAAAAGTGGTAAGAGCACCTAACCTTCCCGATTCATGCACGAAACACACCTGCATTCTGAAGGATATTATGATGTATTAAAAAGTACTCCAGTCTCTTAGAAAACCCATCTGGCTCTCTTCTATTGTTGCACCAGGTGGGCAACATAGCAATAGGTTCTGCATCCACAAGATCTGCCAGTTCAAATTTATTAAGGAAAAATTAGTTACAACATCCTCCCTGGAACAGGGACCCCAAATTTCCTCCCGTCTCATGGTGAGATTCAAATATCTGCCAATGATTAATGAATTAGTTTGGATACAAGATGTGTTGATTTTTCACAGTGTTTTCTCACCCTGCAATTTATCCCAATCCCGGTTTCAGTCTCTCCTTATCACTCCAAAATGTTTAATGCTCTTTCCCAATATTAATGAAATTTGCAAACATTAATATGCATAAAATTTCGAAATGAAATTTTGACTGAAACACATGAAATAAATAATCTTTTCAATGGCTGTACAAAAACTCAGAAATTATGACAACAAGCACACATTTAAATGACACAAAGAATTTTGGTCAAATCGACCCTGGAAAAACCCCAGTGTGGGGAAAACCAGTGAGAGAGAGGGAGTTTTTATTTCTTCAAATCTGGAAATTACATCAGCAAAAATAAACCAACAGCAATTACTTATCTCTTCCCTTCGATTTCCGTGCTTGAAATGTACAGGAAGAAAACCAACCACAGCCACCTTGAAAAACATGCACACACAGCCGTACYGTACGGACTGTACGGAATTTTGAGAAATGTGCCCAGAAATTAGCTGCTGCTGTACAGCAGCCGTACAACTGTACGGACTAATAAATGCGCCCTTTTTCACCTCGTTTTGCGTGCTACTGAGTATGCTGAACAGGTACAGTAAACTCTGCTGTCCCAAATCCGTACCGTACGGATTATTTAATGCTGTTGGCTGCCTCGATTTGCGTGCCCAGCTTTGTCTTGAAAATCGTGCCTCCTCTTTGCTGCCCTTTCCTCTTCAGAAAATAGAAACCCTTCTCCTGTTCTTGCTCTCTCTCAACCTCTCAATCTCTCATAGAAAGAATGAATTCGTTTTTGGTCTTTTTCCTCCTTTAGAATCCCTAAGTGACTCTTAGGTTACCTTTTTGATCCAATGGCTCACATTGCTCAAGATCAACGGTGAGAATTAAATGCTCCATTAAATTCACTTTATTTAATTTCACTCACCCAACTTAAATAAAAACCCACTTGGTGCTTTAAGTTCCTAAGTCACTTTTCACTTTCTAATTTAAAGTTCA
>ML798636.1:256854-271545 GCA_009831015.1 Picea engelmannii | reverse complement strand
TAATTTAAAGTTCACTTTACCACTTATAAAGTGACTTTATGAAAAAGACCCACTTTTAAGTTGTGGACCACATTCCTAGGTAAAAGATTAAAAACCCATAGGAACCATTTGTCCAAGGTACAAATCTTCATTAAAATTCAACAAGATGAACCTGACACCTTGTTCCATTATTCTTCCTGACCTAAATAGGGCCCATAAATATCAAGTAATGAGAAGGAATGGTCCAGTTCTTTACTGAACAGTTCAATAAACAAAGCAGACTAAAGGGAAAACAATTCAAAAGGACAAAATGAGCATCAAACCCTGTAAGCAAACCACCTGAAAGGTCCAACACATTAATTCCCAGAAAAGTCTAGCCCGAGAACATCTTGACCAACTCGTTAATGATTGGATTGCATGGGCCCATCAACTCTTGAACAAAGATCACATCCGGCTTATCAAGGTCCACTAGACGCTTGAGGGAAATTTTTTTGGCCCTTCCCCCTAGGTCACACATATTAGTTGAGAGAATTTTCATGAGGAAGGTGTGAGGGGGATACATCCTACTCTAAGGACCCCTAAAATGAATCATTGTATCCCCTGTGTGACCTCTTGAGAAGCCTGCTCTTGAGCATGCTTGATGGCGCATTTCCGAACCACTCTGGTCGGACCCTAATCTTTGTAAAATTCAGTACCCAAGCCATCTGAAGGCAATTGAACAGAAGGATGAGGCCTAGGACACAAATTGTATGGCTCCCTCCCAGAAGAAGAGGACGCAGAACTTGACCCACCCATCTTCGGCTTGAGAGTACTTCCTTGAATAATGGATTCATGGTTCCTAGTCTCGACTGCCTTCGTCGAAACCCCACCAATAAAGGACACATAATTGGGATGAGGGTCTCCCCCCACCGACAACCCAACAATAGGATCACCATTAGCGGAAAGTAAACCCTTTATATGAATAACTTCTTGTGAATCAAAAGGATGGGTTTGAGAAGGCTCCGACTTACCCGACAGGTGCATGTTGAGTCCACTATCCGTCCAAATCGCCTCCAGATTGGTCCATTGCAAAAGGGAAAGGTTGAATTTAGCACATAGTCCTTCCTTTGATAAACCTTTTCCAGAATTACTCGACCCCAATTCATCCTTCTCCAAATAACCTTCCCTTGCCACGTCCACTTGAGATTTTACAGGAGAGTCCTTTCAAACCATAAGAATAGGTTCCATACTTTCCTTCTTTTGACCTGGCTCGGGCAAGGAATTATCACATTGCTGATTCAAATGATTATGATTGGACGAGACCTCATGAATCCTCTGTTCTGTTGCAATGTGCTCATAAACCAAATTAACATTTTTAAGGTGAAAATTGTGAACTCAATCTTTCACTACATGACCCACTTTGTGGCAACAGACACAATGAAACATACTGTTAACATAATCTAGGATTGAGTGTACTTGTGCTTTCCCATCATTAGGTCAATAGATTCATAAAGCCCATTTCTAAGATCCAAATTGACTAGGATTTGAGTGACCGTGCGAACTCCACAAGATTAATACTTGTACTCCGATGAAATAAAAGAACCCAAGGCTTCTCCAATAGCCTTAAGCCCATTGTCATTCCAAAACTCCAAAGGTAGGTTTGGTAACTTAATCCAAGTTGGCTAGCTCGTAATCATCTTCTCCTTGGCAATAAATAAAGGGTGCTTGGTCGCAAGAAGAGGTGTCTGCCCATATACCAATGACCCGAAAGGATATTGAGGGCATTAGATTTCTCTCGAAATAAAATCCCTATCCAACCCCTGGAAAGCATATGATAGATAAGGACATACCCAAGAATCGACTTCCAACAATCTTCTAGCTAAGAACCCATTACAGAAACAAAAACCTGTCTACCACGAAACTTACCTACTAAGGCGAAACCGTCTAGTTCAACAATCCCTGCCACTCTAAGGTCCTCGCCTACCACAAGGGAAATTCTACTACCTCACGATTTCACCAACTTTTTTTTTTTCCCCGATTTGTTTAGCAATGAACTCAATGGGCGACCTTGAATGTCCTCCACTTCAAGATTGCCTCCAATGGTGTTGAAATATTGTAACTGCAAAGAGTATTCTATTTATTATTGATGTATTATTCATTAGATCAATCCCCTTTTGTGGATTGATCATGTTGGGTATTGTAAATGACCAAATCCCCCTTTGCGGATTGGTCAAACCCGCATTGTAATATGCTAAATGAGAAGTCGACCCCCAAAATATATTAAAGTGGTTATAACCACCTAGAATAAGAAGTCGACCTTGCCAGTGAAAAGACACCTTAGTTCAACACCTACCAGATTGTATACATAAGAGAGGCTAGCACCTCATTTGGACACACACTCACTTGTTCATTAGAGTGCAAGTTTGGAGCTGCAGTTGGAGAAGAAGGAAGAGAGAGAGAGGCACATTATTGGGAGAGGACCTTCTGTATTGTTTGGTTTATCTCTTGGCATTGTATTGGCTATCTATATTAAGGAAGTTTTTGCTAGGTTTTCTCCCCCACGAGGGTTTCCCAGGATAAATGATGTGTCTCTTGTGATTGTGTATTTCTCAGTGATCCTATCTATGCTATGGTTATCTAGTAAATTGAAAAGAAACCTAACAATAGCTTAAACCTTAACATGGTATCAGAGCTAAGCTGAAGAGAGCATCTTTCACAAGAAGAAGAAAAATGTCACTGTGGCCGTACATGAAAATTAGGGCTTTTTATTGAAGAAGATTTTCAGCCTCAAAACCATCTAGAAAAGTGTGCCCTAACCCAAGGAATTCTTTGGCACCTTCAACGCATCTTTTAAGTGGGTAGATCTCCCGGAAAGTGAAACCCTAGTTTTCACAAAGTACCAGAAGTACCAGAAAACCAAAAGTACCAGAAAATTAGAAAGCACTAGTGCAGAAATCCACTGGTCAAGTTTGAGGGGGTAAAAGTTGGATTTTCTGAAATCTGAATGCACCAGCTTACTCGCCTCAGCTCAACACATCTATCCCCTGGATCAAAATTTCAAAATTTGAAGTTTGAAAAATTAGGGTTTTCTCATAAAACCCTAATTTGCAGTTGCAGTTGCAGTATTAGTTGAAGTATCAGCCGTAGTACTAGTTGCAGTCACCCTTGAAGTTTTTAAGAGTTGGTGATCATCACCGCTGCTACCAGATGGTGCCACTACCTGCAAATGCCATCAGAGGTATGTACTCACACATGTTTAAACAATTAAGCTTTAAATGGTATTTGCAGGAGAATAAATCTCTTGCCATAGATCCAGAAGGATCTCAAGATCCAACACATTCAGAAGAATAATGCAACTCAGGTTTGATTATTCTGATATGCATCTATTTGTTATGACATTATTTTGATCAGTGTTGCATGTTGAAGCTATGACCATCATACTAACCTTTGGTCAATATATTAGATGGATTAAAGTAGAGATCATAGAGTTTATTCTCTAACCCAACCTTCTGTCAAGAGAGCATATTGTCCTAGTACAAAAGACAGGTTGAAGAAAGCACTTGTCATCTTGAGTGAAGGAGACTTGGAAGAAAATAAACACACACTCATTTTTGAGGACAAAACTCCAGGTTCCAGGTTTGATTAATTAAGTTGATAAGATTCAAAGTTGCACATGACAAAATTGATAACTACCAAGTAAACACTATAGTTGAGGTAGCAGTGTTTGAAAAGTATTATGCTTGGTAGCATGTGAGCATATTGAGGTAAATGCTTAAGGTAATCATTTACCAGATACAACTAACATCTCCTCTAGGAGAAACTTCTTGTGTTCATTCTAGGTTACCTTGGATGAATGAGTGATCACAACACTAGAAGAGTGTTGATCTCATTTCATATTGTATTCCTTAATTTTGATCCTTGTTTCAGACAGGTCACAAGTGATAGCTCTAAAGGAGCTACTGTGATGATTACTCATGCTATTGTTTTATCTACTATTATCAACAAAGTATTATTATTGCTTGTTGTTTTGTCGACCTTGTTCCAGGTCACAGGTGATAACCCTAAGAAAGCTATAGAGAAGGTTGCTGAAGGCAACATATTATATGAGACATGAAGCAGACTATGTACATGACCATATACACTCATGTACCAAAGAAGATGATGAAGAAGCTATATTTTGAGATTAAGAGTATCTCATATGAAGATTAATTGTAAGGAGCAGAAGGCTCCAAAGATGACCGAACATTAGATCAAGATCTCACAATAGACTTGTTCAAGGTTTATGAAGCCACCTTGACGGGAAGAAGAACTCGTTTGAAGTCTGACTCAGTCTTTCATACTTAGACTTGGTATTCAACACCAAGTATACCCCGCAAGAGATGATGAAGTCCTTGTATACTTAGAAGAAATCGAGAGTAAGTGTGATCTAAAAAAGGATCAGATGAAGAGACAACTTGCAGGACTGGAAGACAGATGCTGTGAGAGGACTAGATCCTAACTTTAGAGACTCCTAGGAGATAATAAATCTCCTGGAAGATTCACTTGTTTCAGTAACAGAGAAGGAAGCCAATCAAGAAACACTAGGATATGGATTCTTCCGTGAGACTAGAAGAGAAGTCAGTATTGACTTCCAAGATTGATCTATACAGATCAAGCATGTTGCAGATGTACAAAGCCTGATGTGTGTCTAGAGGATTCTCCCAGCAAGAGGGAGAAGACTATGATGAGACACTTACTCCGGTAATTGAAGAAATAGTTGCAATATTTATGAAGAGAACCAGAACAACCATGATTCATATACAGTATGAGATGMAGGGGGAGCAATCCCCATATTTAAAATTGAGTGGAAGTTGGTGCAGTACATTAGTTGGGCCATGGAAACATGACTATGATAAAAGATAGCGTTACCTCCATGAAATAATAAGAGTTATCTTCARTATCAGTTATTGAGCCACTCTCAATTTCAGATGAAGTTGTTGCCATGATGGAGTAGAAGAATTACTCCCAGATTTCAGCAGTCACAGTGATAATGGAGCAACCATTCTCAGCCTTAGAGCAGGTGCAGGTGCAGAGTCCTAGTTCCTGAAGGAACAATTGCAGAAAGGGGAGAGGACATACTCTCAATCAATGATTCAGATAGTGCTTTGCAAAGAGCACATAGAGCTAGCACATGATTGTGCATATTGAGCTGCAGTTGAGCAAGTGTACCGAATTGGTACAATGTAATGAGAAAATTTGATTTGAAAATTGAAGATAGAAAGACTCATGTCTTCCAGTTAAAGGAAGCTCTGCACATGTTGAAGCAAGCTCCTAGAGCTTGGTATGATTGATAGTTTCCTAAAGATTTTGGGCTTTACCAAGAGTAAAGTTGATTCTAACCTTTATCTCAAGGTTATGAATGATGAGCCAATAATGTTACTACTATATGTTGATGATGTATTCTTGACAATATGAAGAAAATCTCATCACAGATTGCAGAAGAAGCTCGCTATAGAGATTGATGGAAGACCTAAATGCATTATCTCTTAGGTCTTGAAGTTTGGCAGAGCACAACGAAGATCTTCCTTAACCAAGGGAAGTATGCAGTTAAAATGAAGAATTTTGACATGTTGAAATGTAAATCCATGTACACACCCATGGAAACGAAGTTGGAGCCCCTGGTAGATACCTCGTCAGAATTGGTTGATGCTACTCTATACAGACAGATTATTGGTTCAGTGATGTGTCTAACGAATACCAGGATAGATATATGTTTTTCCTTGAGTCAGTATTTGGTAGAACCGAGACATGTTCACATTGTTGCTGCAATACATATGATGAGATACCTTAACGGTACGTTGGATTTTGGTCTCTATTATACTAGAGATCATGACTCCAGACTGAGTGGTTACATCGATTCATATTGAGCTGGAAATGTTTCTGATAGAAAGAGCACTTCGGGATGTTGTTTTAGTCTGAGGTCAGCCATGACTTCATGGCAGAGTAGGAAGCAATCAAGTATTTCTCTTTAGCACGACAGAAGCAGAATACATTGCTGCATGTTCCGCCAATTGTGAAGCCATATGGCTTCAGATTTCGTTGATAGATCTATTTGATCTAGAGATGGAAGCCACTGTGATTCTATGTGATAAACAACTTGTATAAAGATGATGGAGAACCATGTGTTCCGTGATTTATCACTTCATCTGTGATATGGTGCAGGGAGGAGCCATAAAGCTCCAATATGTTGAAACAAATGAACAAGTTGCAGATGTGTTAACCAATCCTTTGTCTTGTGTAAAGTTTGAGCACTTTCGAGACAAGCTTGGTATCGTCCAAAAGGACCTCCCTCGAAAGGGGGAGTAGCGTTGATGATACTATGATATCCTGATCAGTAGTGGTAGCTCTGTTAGGATTTTTATAATCCTAGGGAATCTTATGATTCCTGGGCAGACCCCAAAGGTCCGGTAAGGACGGTCTGTCAGAGTACCACGTGGTAGCTCCGTTAGGATTTTATATCCTAGGGAATCTTATGATTCCTGGGCATCTCCTTAGGGGCTTCCAGAGTACCACAAAATGTTGTTGTTGCCATCTTAATTGCTGTGATGATGTGCCAACTTAATTGTTGTGATGATGTACCAGTGTAGTGCCGTGATGTGCCAGCTTAATTGTTGTGATGATGTGCTAGCTTAATTGCTGTGATGATGTACCATCCTAGTGCTGTGATGTGCCAACTTAATTGCCCTGATGATGTGCCAGCTTAATTGCTGTGATGCCAACCTCGTGCTGATGACATGCCAGCCTCATGCTGTGATGATGTGCCAGCCTTGTGCTGTGATGATGTGCTAGCTTAAGTGCCGTGATGCCAGCCTCGTACTGATGACATGCCAGCCTCATGCTCTGATGATGTGCCAACCTCGTGCTGTGATGATGTGTTGCCAACTTCGTGCTGTGATGCCAACCTCGTGCTGAAGACTCTCAGCCCAGTGCTGAAGACTCTCAGCCCAGTGCTGATGTTGATGGTGATCCAACTTTTCTGCTGTGTTGTTGCTGTTATTGATGATGATGATGTATTAATGTTACACTAATCCATGCTGATGCATATGTTGATGATGCCACTTCAACTGCTTGTTGAAGATGATGATGCCACTTTAGCTTCTTGCTGAAGATGATGTTGATGATGCCACTTCAGCTGCTTATTGAAGATGATGATGCCACTTCAGCTTCTTGCTGAAGATGAAGATGATGATGTTATTTCAGATTTAATGCCGAAGATGATGATGTTACTTTAGCCTCATGCTAAATATATTGATGATATTGCTTTAGCCTCATGCTAAAGAAGATGATTATGTTACTTTAGCCTCATGCTAAAGATATTGATGATATTACTTTAGCCTCATGCTAAAGAAGATGATGATGCTACTCCAACTCCATGTTGTGAACGATGATGATAAGAAAAACTTCCGATGATATATAGATACACCATTCAGTGTTCCAAGATGTTGTTGATGACGCTGCCCTCTCTCTCGCCTGATGTTGTTGTAGAATACCCTTCTTGTTAAAGGGGAGTGTTGAAATATTGTAACTGCAAAGAGTATTCTATTTATTATTGATGTATTATTTATTAGATCAATCCCCTTTTGTGGATTGATCATGTGGGGTATTGTAAATGACCAAATCCCCTTTTGTGGATTGATCATGTGGGGTATTGTAAATGACCAAATCCCCTTTTGCGGATTGGTCAAACCCTAATTGTAATATGCTAAATGAGAAGTCGCCCTCCAAAATATATTAAAGTGGTTATAACCACCCAGAATGAGAAGTCGGCCCTACCAGTGAAAAGACACCTCAGTTCAACACCTGCCAGATTGTATAAATAAGAGAGGCTAGTGCCTCATTTGTACACACACTCACTTGTTCATCAGAGCACAAGTTTGGAGTTGCAGTTGGAGAAGAAGGAAGAGAGAGAGAGGCACATTCTTGGGAGATGAATTTCTATATTACTTGTTTTATCTCTTGGCATTGTATTGGCTATCTATATTAAGGAAGTTTTTGCTAGGTTTTCTCCCCCATGAGGGTTTCCCAGGATAAATGATGTGTCTCTTGTGATTGTGTATTTCTCAGTGATCCTATCTATGTTATGGTTATCTAGTAAATTGAAAAGAAACCTAATAATAGATTAAGCCTTAACAAATGGGACCCAAACCAACAATGCCAAACACCGAAATGAATCCCTCTACACCACTAGGAGGGTCCTTTGATCCAACCGTCAACTCAAAACAAAAATGAGTATGCGGGGAGCCCGCATCTTGGCCATGCAATGATGGGTTTGGACCTAACTCCCCATGTGATCGATCTCATACTCGATTGGGAGGATCTCGAGTCAGTACAAGTCCAATTGTACCACATGGAATAGAGGATGCCGTGGTACATTTAGTATCTAGATCCTGCACCTGTACACTCGGAAACCCCACCTTTGAAAACTGATCTATGGATTCGTTAATGCAAGGATTCGAGAAGATTTGCTCCTTGGTCAAGGAGTCCTTGAAGTAATCTATGAGTGGACAATAGTTGTCCATCATACCACTCTAGGCTGAGACCTAGGATTTATAGGGCCAAACCCTAAACCCTAGCCCCTACTAGGTCCCATCCGTCCATGTTGCCAACCCTTAACCTATATATATGTCAGAGAGAAATAATTTATTATTATTATTTTACCAAATTGAATAAATCCTATGTATATGATTTATTCAATTTGGTAAAATAATAATAATAAATTATTTTTTTCACACACACACATATAGGTTAACCTAACCCTTAACCTGTATATATGTGTGTGAGAGAAATAATTTATTATTGCTATTTTATTAGCCTAAGTATATATATGTGTGAGAGACAAATAATTTATTATATATATAAATATATATGATTTATTCAATTTGGTAAAATAAAAATAAAAGAATATTTCTCTCTCTCCCTCACATGTATATAGTTAGGTTAAGGGATAGTTCAATATGTCATTGCCAATGTTTTATTTTATATATATACATATAGTTAATTTAGTGGGTAAGCAAAATCAATTTGAACAAATTGGAGTTAAGGTTGAGATTCTCGAGATGTTATGGGGTTCAAGTTCAGTGGAGTCCCTAGGGTTTGGAGTGTTGTCCTTTGATGATATTTACTTTTGGCATCATTTGGAAAATGCAAGGAATCACTAGAAAGGTTTCCTCAAGGACATTATCCACTTGGAGGGTTTCTTTGAGAACATTTTATAGGGAAATTTGAAGGATGCTTTCCCATGTTAGTGGATGGCATCCCTATTAAACCCTTCAACATAAGCTAGTGCGCCTCACCTAGGGTTATTTGAATCTTGCATTCTTTTACATAAAACTAATTAAATGCCCACATTAGTTAATGGTATCCCTATTAAACCCTTCAACATAAACTAGTGTGCCTCACCTAGGGAGATTTGAATCTCACACTTGTTGACATGGAGATAGCTAAATTCCCAACTATATTTGCAACAACTAGTTGAGCCAACCCCTTGAAATTGTCACTAATCTAGAAACTAGAAATGCAAGTCAATCTATTTGTGAAAAGAGATTATGATAGCTGCAATTCCAAATGAAAAGTGCTAAGCTAAAGAATGATGAGTTAGGAAGATGATAAAGATATACTTTGATAGCCTAAGACAATTGGAAGCATATCAAAACATATGATCAATGCTTGGTTGGGACCCTTATAACTACTTGTTTCCTTTTAATCCCCCAATTCACAATGCCTTAAAACATGGTAAATATATAAGCACTAATGGACTTACTTTCTATTGTCCACATCACTTGCATATTGAGTGTCAATGAACCAACACATCATAAACCATTCTTGTAAGTTTGAACTATATGATGAGTTTTTGTTTTTAAATATAAATTAAAATCTCTCAAAAGGTCTTTTGTTTTTAAATATAAATTAAAATCTCTCAAAAAGTTTTTTTGTTTTTTTCCATGTCATGTCATTCTTTTCAAGTGTGGTTTGGTGCTGCAAAATAATTAAGAAAATCTCTCTCAATATTAACAAGTGCATCATAAATTCTTCCATAGAAATCATCGAGAGTTAGTTCTGTTAATTTTTAGAGCAACTATTAAGTTTCTTTTCAATTTACTAGATAACAATAACATAGGTAGGATCACTGGGAGAAACACAATCACAAGATACACAACATTTATCCTGGGAAATCCTCACGGGGGAGAAAACCCAACAAAAAATTCCTTAATATAGATTGCCAATACAATGCCAAGATAAAATACCAAACACTAGAGAAGAACCAAGATTAAGCAATGCACCTCTCTCTTCCTTCTTCTCCCAACTGCAACTATCTCAAAACTTGCACACTTGTTGAGTGACTTGAGTGAGTGAGGTAATGAGGCGCTAACCTCTCTTATTTATACTGGCTAGCAGACACTAGGGAGGTGTCTCTTTATCAAGCAGGGCCGACTTCATCACTTAGTGGCTAAAACCACTTTAATTCTGCATGGGGGACGACTTCTTAATTAACAACATATAATTAGGGTTTTACCAATCCACAAAAGAGGATTTAGTCATTTACAAAGCCCGAAATGATCAATCCACAAAAGGGGATTGATCTAATTAATAATAACTCAATAATAAGTAGAATACTCTTTGCAGTTACAATATTTCAACACTCCCCCTTAATAGGAAGGGTATTTTACAATGCAACATCATCCGAGAGAGAGGGAAACAACACCATCACTGTCTTGAACACTGACTGACATATCTATAAATCATTAGATTTTTTTCTCTTCATCAATATCATCATCCACAACATGGAGTTGGAATGGCATCATCATCATCTGCATCAACATCAATTAGTATAATACTAATACATCATCATCATCAATAACAACACAAGGCTGATACAACATCAACAACAACATCATCAACATGAGGTTGAGATAACATCATAGTCAACACGAGGCTGATACATCATCAACAACAACATCATCATCACAACATGAAGGCTGGAGCAACATCATCATAGCACGAAGGTTGGAACAACAACCTCATCATCATCATGGGGCAACAAAATGAGGCAGATGTAACAACATTTTGTGGTACTCTGACAGTCCCTAAGGAGTTGCCCAGGAATCATAAGATTCCCTAGGTAGAAAATCCTAACGGAGCTACCACATGGTACTTTGAAAGACCATCCTTACCGGACCTTCGATATCTTCCCAGGAATCATAAGATTCTATAGGATTATAAAAATCCTAACGGAGCTACCACTACTGACCACAACTAGCATATACATGCACAGGTACTCTAACAGACCGTCCTTACCGGACCTTCGAGATCTGTCCAGGGATGATCGGTCCCTTAGGATATAAAATCCTAATTGAGCTACCCGCTGTTGGTCAGGATACCATAGTATCATCAACATCACTCCCCCTTTCGAGGGAGGTCCTTTCGGACTATACCAAGCTTGTCTTGAAAGTGTTCAAACTTTACACGAGACAAAGGCTTGGTCAACACATCTGCAACCTGCTCATCTGTGCCAATATATTGGAGCTTTATGGCTCCTCTTTGCACCATATTACAAATGTAGTGATACCATATTTCTATGTGCTTCTACTTGTCATGGAACACATGGTTCTCTGTCATCTTTATGCATATCTGGTTATCACATAGAATCAAGGTTGCTTCCATCTCCAGATCAAATAGACCTGTCAACAACTTTCGAAGCCATATGGCTTCGCAACTGGCGGAACATGCAACAATTTATTCCGCTTCTGCCGTGCTGAGAGCAATACTGGATTTCTTCCTACTCTGCCATGAAGTCATCACTGACCCCAGACTAAAACAACATCTTGAAGTTCTCTTTCTATCAAAAACACATCCAACCCAATCCAAATCGGTATAACCAATCAATTTGAAGTTTTTGATCTTCATTATAATAAAGACCAAATCCAATATACCCTTAAGGTATCTCATCACATGTTTTTCAGTAACAAGGTGAACACGTCTGGGCTCTACCATATATTGACTCAAGATGTTCACAACAAAACATATATATGGCCTAGTATTCATCAGATACATCAATGATCCAATGATCTGTCTGTACAACGTAGCATCAACCAATTCTGACGAAGTATCAACGAGGAGCATCAACTTTGTTTCGATGGGTGTGTTCATGGATTTACACTTCAACATATCAAACCTATTTAATATTTCAACTGCATACTTCCCTTGGTTAAGGAAGATCTTCTCTGAGCTCTGCCAAACCTCTAAACCTAAGAAATAATGCATTAGGCCTAGGTCTTTCATCTCAAATTCTGCAACGAGCTTCTTCTTTCAATTAACGATGAGATTTTCTTCTCCAATTAATAATAAGTCATTCACATACATCAACAATATAACTTTCTCATCATTCATAACCTTGAAGTAAATGTTAGAGTCAACTTTACTCTTGGTAAAGCCCATGCTTGTTAGGAAATTGTCAATCCTTCCATACCAAGCTCTAGGAGCTTGCTTCAATCTGTATAGAGCCTTCTTCAACCTGCACACATGAGTCTTTCTGTATTCAACTTCAAACACTCAAGAAATCAAGGAAATACCAGCTTGAAGAAGAACAGGTAGCTCCTAGAGTTGCAAAACTAGTGAGGGAAATCATAGTTTCCCTTGATGAGGAGATCATGGAAGGATTGGAAAATTTTCTAATAGAGAGGACACCTGAAAGTGAAAATGTATCCCATGAAATTCACGATGACGACACAAGGAAGATGAATCAAGAATAGAGAAACTCCAACTTTGGGTTGAAGACCAACCACATTCCTAAGATTGATATGAGGAAGTTTGATGGCAAGGACCCAATCACATGGATACTTCATATGGAGCAATTCTTCGATCTACATAATGTGCCACATACACAAAAGGTATGAATTGCTTCTTTATATTTAGAACCCAATCAATTTGTATGGTATCGATGGCTTTGTTCTCGCAAATCACTCGTCACTTGGAAAATTTTCACGGAATAAATGATGGCACACTACGAGGATACAAGGAGCAGTACCTTCTTTAGCCAATTGATAAATTTCAAGCAAAAGGGTTCAGTTATAGAGCACATTGAGAACTTCCAAAGATTGAATATAAAGGTAACATATATTCCAGATGAGAACTTGATTGATGTATTCATAGGAACTTTAAAGGATAACATTTAACATGAGGTTCGCCTTTGGGAACCCAAATCATTGGAGAATGCATTAGGGTGGCAAGAAATGTTAAAAGTAAAAATATGGCTATGGCTACTAGAAGGACCAATCCTAACATCTATAGGGAGAATAATGCTCCTTCTTCTAAAACACCTCAACCTACAAGGTTGACACCTCAACAATTGGAGGAAAGAAAATCAAAAGGTTTATGCTTTAATTGTGAAAACAAGTACAGTAAAGGACATAAGGGTGGTGAGAAGAAATTATTCTACATAGATTGTGAAGAGGAAGAGGAACAAGAACAAGAACAAGAACCATCTCAAGATGAAAACGTAGAAGCAATTTCATCTGAAGAGTTGACTCCCACGATATCGTGTAATGCATTGGCTTGAATTAGCACTCCTCAAACCCTTAAGATAGAATGATATATCAAAAAGAAAAAGGAAATAGTCTGATTCTGGTAGTACTCATAACTTCATTCACTATAAATTAGCCAAAGCTCTCAATTGCTTTGTACATCCAATGCCAGAGTTTCAAGTAATGATTAAAGATGGAGGAACTATCAATTGCTCAGGGAAATGCAATAAGATCAATCTTAATATGGGGGAATATGTAATGAATAGTCCAATGATTGCTATACCCATGTGTGGTGCTGATGTTGTACTAGGAATCCAATGGTTACAATCATTAGGAACAATGGATTTTAATTTTCAAGAACTTTTCATGAAATTTTCATTGGAAGGAAAATAAATCGATTTAAGAGGTATCACATGGAAACCCAATAAGGTGATGAGCTCTAATGGCATGACAAAATTATTGAAAAAGGCGCATCAAGGCGTTATTGCACAACTATACTCACTAGATGTTCAAACATCTAAGCCATCTATTTGTCTAGATCTCCAAGGGATCATTGATAAGCATTCCAAAGTATTTGAAGATATTCCCAAAGATCTTCCACCCACTCGAAATCATGATCATGATATTCACCTTATTCCTGGGAGTGTTCCTCCTAACATCATGCCGTACAGATACCCTTATGCCCAGAAGAGTGAAATTGAGCGCATGGTTGAAGAAATGTTAGAGGCTGACATTATTACACCTAGCCAAAGTTCTTACTCTGCACCGATGGTAATGGTATTCAAGAAAGATGACTCATGGCATATGTGTCCAGATTATAGAGAGCTCAACAAGATCACTATTAAAGATAAGTTTCCCATTCCCGTCATTTATGAATTGTTAGATGAACTACATGGAGCAATATATTTCACAAAATTGGATCTTCATTCAGGGTATCATCATATTAGAATAAAGGAAGAATATATCCCAAAAACAACATTCCGAACTCATGAAGGCCATTATGAATTTTTGGTCATGCCTTTTGGCCTTACAATGCACCTTCCACATTCCAAGGATTGATGAATTCCATTTTCAAGCCCTTCCTTCGAAAATTTGTGTTAGTATTTTTTGATGATATACTAATCTATAGCAAGTCTTGGGAGGATCATGTGCGACATGTTGACAAGGTGCTACA
>ML798636.1:243149-256804 GCA_009831015.1 Picea engelmannii | reverse complement strand
ATGGACTGGCCGATTCCCAAAACATTGAAGAATCTTAGAGGATTTTTGGGTTTGACAGGTTACTACCGCAAGTTTGTTTGGCACTATGGAAGAATAACAACACCTTTAACGACACTAACTAAGAAGGATGCATTTTCATGGACACCAGAGGCAACTAAATATTTCGAACGAATTAAAGAGGTGATGTGAAAAGCTCCTGTCTTGACCACTCTAGACTTCACAAAAACCTTTATTATGGAATGTGATGCCTTGGGAAGTGGAATTGGTGCTGTACTAATGCAAGAAGGAAGGCCCTTGGATTTTGAAAGTTGACCACTCAAGGGAAAGGACTTACACAAACCCATTTATGAGAAAAAAATGATGGATATACTACATGTATTGAAGAAATGGAATCCTTACCTAATAGGTATGCACTTCAAGGTCAAAACAGATCATGATAGTCTTAAATACTTCTTGGAACAAAGACTATCTTCAAAAGAACAACAAAAATGGGTGACCAAGATATTGGGTTATGATTTTGAAATCGTCTATAAAAAATGGAAGCAAAATGTTGTGGAAGATGCACTCTCAAGAAAGGATGAAGATGTTGAGGCCTTTCTCTGTGCTATCTCGATCATCCAACCTGATTGGATAATAGAAGCAAGGGATAAATGGAAGAATGACGAAAAAGCGTGGAATCTCATTCAAAGGTTGCATCAAGATTCTAATGCATCAAATACATTTACATGGAAAAATGATTCAGTATGGTACACAGATCGCTTATATTTATGTAAGAACTCCCAACTCAAACAAAAGGTACTATTGGAATTGCACACCTCTCCAGTAGGAGGGAACTCAAGACTTTTGAAAACCTACCATAGGGTCAAGAAGGAATTTTTTTGGGATGACCTTAGAATTGATGTTCAAAGGTTTGTCGCAGAGTGTTTGGTTTGCCAACAAAATAAGGTGGAAACAATTAAGACCCCAGGTCTTTTACAACCATTAGCCATCCCAAGTCAGTGCTGGGAGGAGGTTTCCATGGATTTCATAACAGGGTTACCAAAGTCTGAAGGAAAGAGTGTCATCATGGTGATTGTTTATAGGCTCACAAAGTATGCACACTTTTGTTCACTCTCTCATCCCTTCAAAGCCAATATAGTTTCCATTGCATTCACAGAGACAGTTCAAAAGCTACATGGCAGCCCAAAGATTATTGTAAGTGACAGAGATCTCATCTTCACTGGACATTTTTGGACATAATTATTTTCTTGTTTGGGTACTCAATTGGCTCATAGCTCATCCTATCATCCTCAATCTGATGGAAAAACCGAGATAGTGAACAAATGTTGGAAGGCTACCTTCATTGCTTTGTCTCTAATAAACAAACACAATGGTTCAAATGGTTACCCTTGGTAGAATGGTGGTATAACACTTCCTTTCATACTGCAACAAAAATGACACCATTTATGGCACTCTATGGATACCACCCTCCTTCCATCATTTCTTCTCTAAAATAAAAATCTAAAGTTCAAGCAGTGGAAGATCACATCGAGCATCGACAACAAGTTCTCCAAATCTTAAAGGACAACCTGACCATGGCACATAATTGCATGAAACAACAAGCAAATCAACATCGTAGTGAAAGAAGTTTTGAAGTAGGGGATTGTATGTTTTTAATACTACAACCATACAAATAGATGTCCCTCAAGCAAGCCAAGAAGGATAGTAAATTATCACCAAAGTACTATGGCTCTTATAAGGTGTTGCAAAATATTGGTACTATGACATGCAAATTGGAGTTGCCTGCATCTTCACAAGTACACCCAGTTTTCCATGTTTCATTCTTAAAGAAGGTTATAGGTGAAAACATTCCAGTTCAAACTATATTGCAAGAAATTGACGAGGAAGGAAAAATCATATTGGATCCCGAAGCCATCACTGACACAAGAATTCGCCAGCTGAGGAATAGATCCATTTCAGAGTATCTCGTTAAATGGAGGAAACTATTGGCTGAAGATTCCACTTAGGAAGATGAGTCTTTTATACAGAAGCATCCAGAGTTACTCAAGCGTTGTAGACAACACTTGTCTCAAGGGGAGGGGCATGTTAATCCCTAAAGAGTGGATCATTACCTCTTAATTGGGGCATATTACATTAGTAATTTTATTTTATTTTATTTTATTTATTTATTTATTTTTTTAATGTCAGCTTGAGTCGATTAGTTGTAATTGTACCTCCTAGTCTCCTATATATACCAAGGAGACATTTTCATTTGGAATCATATTGTACTTGAACATTTATGTGGTGTATAAGGAGGTTTCCCCCTCGAAGAGGCTTATGATCTGAAATTATCTCTTTTTCAAGGCATTGAGTACTTATTCTGAGGTTTTTCTAGGCTATATTGATATTTGGTTCTTAACATGGTTCTTGCTGCTTCTGCCCATAAGTGCATTGGAAGATCTTGATCATGGATCCTAGTCTTCATTGCTTCCATTATAGTTCTGTTCTTTCTCTCTGCTACACCATTTTTTTGAGGATTGTAGGGAGTGGTGAGCTCCCTCTTAATCCCAACATATCTACACAAGATTACAAAATCTTTTGAGGTGTATTCTCCTCCATTATCTATCCTGAGTATCTTGATCTTTATTTCATAGAGATTCTCTATCAAGGCTTTGAATTCATTGAAGTTTCCAAACACTTCATCTTTTGATTTCAAGAAGTAAACCTAGGTATTGCGAGAATAATCATCAATAAATGATAAATAGTATACATACCCACTAATAGAGGTTGATGGCATCGGGCCACACACATCTGAGTGGATGAGCTCCAAGACTCTTGCTTTATTGTTGCTCTCCAGGAAATGATTCTTTATGTTCTTTCCTTGTGCACATCCCTTGCACACACCTTCATGATCAACCTTGAAATCTGGCAGACTTGTAACTGCCTTGCTCACATAAGGTAATGCCTTGTAGTTGATGTGAGCTAGTCTTCTATGCCAAAGTTCACACGGACTCTCAGTGGAGTGAGTCAAGGTTGCATATAAGTGACCTTTTAATTTATACAGGACACCTTCTTTTGTCCCAATAGCAATTGTATCTTCTATGGTTTTTCCTTTAGGCCACATAAGGACTTCACCATCTATGAATGCAACCTTGAAGCATTTCTTATCTAAATATGAGATAGAAAGCAAATTCTTCGTCAATATAGTACATCCTTCATCTTCATTGGGGTCCTTGAATCAAGTTTGTAATTGGACTCTCCCACTCCTTTGATAGGGTATTGGTAATCATCTCCAAGTGTAACTTTCTGGGGAAAGTTATTTTCGGTAAGGCTAGAGAGAATTTCTTTCTGACCTATCATGTGCTTGGAAGAACCACTATCTATGAGACAAGTATCCTCACTAGGTGACACTGATCCTGAGAGGGCAGAGATTAAGACATAGTCTTCAATCTTTTCTTTAATTATCTTCGTGGGTGGCTCATCATCTTCAACTGCATGGGCATGGTGTCTTTTTTTATTTCTCTTCTTGTATTCTTCTCTTCTATCTGGACAATTATTAGCAATATGTACCATCTTATCACAATGGTAACATTGGTAAGATGAGAAATCCTTTTCTCTTCTTTGACCTTTCTGAAACTTCTGGAATCTCCTTGGAGGGTGAGATTCTTTAAGGATGAATCTATTTGGGGGGTGAGATTCCTTGTGTAGGTGGGTATCTTTCTTGAAGTGAGACCTTATATTTCCTCCTTTAGCATGAACAACTAGGGCTTGGTCTTCATCCCTTAACAATACTGCTTCTCAATTAGCTACTCTTGCTTCTTCTTGAACACATTCTTCCCAAAGACTATCAAATTATAGTTTCTCCTTTCTAGCAAAAATAGTTTGGATGAATGCATTCCAAGGTCTTGTGAGACCATTAAGAGTTGTCATGATGAGTTCATCTTCATCTAGGTTATCTCCATTTTCTTCTAGACGTTCCTTGAATTGAGATATCCTAGAGAAATAGTCATGAACTATTTCTCCTTTCTGCATCTTTGTATTCTTGAGTTGAGTCCTCAAGTTCATCTTCCGGTTAATGTTTCTTCCTTCATACAATTTGGTTAGGGAATCAAACATTTATTTTTAGGTATTCTTAGATTCCACTTGAGGGATCAAGTGATCTTTGATAGAGTCTGCAATGATTCTTTTGGCCCTAACCATGTCCTTTTGGTACTTTGCTTTAGCTGTAGCATCTACGGGTTCTGATACATTTTCTTTGATGAATCTTGCAAGTTCATTCTCTTGAAGAATGATTGAAATCCTATACTTCGAGGCACATAAGTTATCGACACCTTCTAACTTGTCAACAAGCTTGGTGCTTGCAGACATCTTGACCTGGAGTTGGGAAAAAGACCAAAAATTGAAAATGCTCACAAATTAAATCTGAACTTACCAGGAGGTGCGCTTGGTTGAGACGAGTATCCCGGTGCAGTCGGTTTTATGGAAATCCAAATTTTACCCCTTAAAAATGGGCCTGCGCAAATCAGGACTAATACTTCTGGTATTGGTTTTCTGGTACCAACCAAAAACTATGGTTTCACTTCCCATAGTTTTTGGCCACAGAAAAGGTGCGCTCAAGCTGCCAATAGGTTCGTTAGGCTAGGGAGCACTTCCCTAGGTGGTTTTTGGGCTGAAATTCGCCCTAATTTTCTTGTACGACAACATTGATGTTTTTGCTTATCCAGTGAAAGGTGCTCTCTTCAACTTACCTCCGATACCATGTTATTTTTTAGAGCAATGATTAAGTTTCTTTTCAATTTACTAGATAACAATAGCATAGGTAGGGTCATTGATAGAAACACAATCACAAGATACACAACATTTATCCTGGGAAACCCTCATGGGGGAGAAAACCCAACAAAAACTTCCTTAATATAGATTGCCAATACAATGCCAAGATAAAATACCAAACACTAGAGAATAACCAATAATGAGCAATGCACCTCTCTCTTCCTTCTTCCAACTGCAACTATCTCCAAAATTGTTCACTTGTTGAGTGACTTGAGTGAGTGAGATAATGAGGTGCTAGCCTCTCTGATTTATACTGGTTGGCAGGCACTAGGGAGGTGTCTCTTCATCAAGCAAGGCCAAATTCTTCTCTTAGTGGCTAAAAACACTTTTATTAGGCCTGGGGGATGACTTCTTAATTAGCAAAATATAATTAGGGTTTGACCAATCCACAAAAGGGGATTGATCTAATTAATAATAACTCAATAATAAGTAGAATACTCTTTTCAGTTACAATATTTCAACAAGCTCAAGCGGTCATGAGCCAAACGTGAGATCTCTCCCCCAATGTTGATTTTAGGAGGTCACACATTAGACTTTCTTGATCCCGTTAGGGTTAGGCTCTATAATAAGGGCTAGTGGTTTACCTAGTTTACCATCCATTGATCATGGGGAAGGACTCAGAGGGTTTTCCACAAGGATTTCCTTTTGAAAAAATAAGTCCTCCATATGATATTACTCTAATTTGCACACACTAAAACAAACATAACATGTAATGGAAAATATTCAATACTTGTAGAGAGGGATCTTAACCATGGATGTATCAAACTCTAAGAGGGATCAATTCTTGAGGTGCAAACGTTTTTATATTGAAAAACTTGAGGAAATATTTTCACCTCAAGGGATTTGATCCCTCTCGATGCTTGATAGATCCAAGGTTATGAGGTATCTAGGCTATTTGTTGTGGTGGGGTGTTACACCAAAATTATATTCACTTCCACTATGTTTTCACTTCTCGGAGTTTTTGGCCACAAAAAAGGTGCGCTCAAGCTGCCAATAGGTTCGCTAGGCTAGGGAGCACTTCCCTAGGTGGTTTTTCGGCTGAAATTCGTTTCCAACAAAAAACCCTAATTTTATTGTACTACAACATTGACGTTTTTTCTTATCCAGTGAAAGGTGCTCTCTTCAACTTAGCTCTGATACCATGTTAATTTTTAGAGCAGCTATTAAGTTTCTTTTCAATTTACTAGATAACAATAACATAGGTAGAATCACTGAGAGAAACACAATCACAAGATACACAAAATTTATCATGGGAAACCCTCATGGGGGAGAAAACCCAACAAAAACTTCCTTAATATAGATTGCCAATACAATGCCAAGATAAAAGACCAAACACTAGAGAATAACCAATACTGAGCAATGTGCCTCTCTCTTCCTTCTTCTTCCAATTGCAATTATCTCTAAAATTGCGCACTTGTTGAGTGACTCGAGTGAGTGAGATAATGAGGTGCTAGCCTCTCTTATTTATACTGGATGGCAGGCACTAGGGAGGTGTCTCTTCATCAAGTAGGGCCGAATTATTCTCTTAGTGGCTAAAAACACTTTAATTAGGCCTTGGGGCCAACTTCTTAATTAGTAGCATATAATTAGGGTTTGACCAATCCACAAAAGGGGATTTGGTCATTTATAAATCCCGACATGTCAATCCACAAAAGGGGATTGATCTAATTAATAATAACTCAATAATAAGTAGAATACTCTTTGCAATTACAATATTTCAACAAGCTCAAGCGATCATGAGCCAAACGTGAGATCTCTCCCCCAATGTTGATTTGAGGAGGTCACACATTGGACTTTATTGATCCCATTAGGGTTAGGATCTGTAATAAGGGCTGGTGGTTTACCCAGTTTACCATCCATTGATCATGGGGAAGTACTCAGAGGGTTTTCCACAAGGATTTCCTTTTGAAGAAAAAAGTCCTCCATCTAATATTACTCTAATTTGCGCACACTAAAACAAACATAACATGTAATGGAAATTATTCAATACTTGTAGAGAGGGTTCTTAACCATGGATATATCAAACACTAAGAGGGATCAATTCTTGAGGTGAAAACATTTAGAGTGCAAAACTTGAGGAAATATTTTCACCTCAAAGGATTTGATCCCTCTCGATGCTTGATAGATCCAAGGTTATGAGGTATCTAGGCTATTTGTTGTGGTGGGGTGTTACACCAAAATTATATTCACTTCCACTCTATTCACATTTTTTTCCATATCTTTGAATATTCTGTATCTGTATTTTTATTTGCATGCTATTCACATTCTTTCTATTTGCTTTTTACTTTATTGTAATTTTGGCCATGCTCTACTAACTTCGTGCTATATTCTCATTTTATTATTATATGTTATATAATTTTCCTTCACTTTTAACATTCACGCTTTTAATACTAAACATGGATACACTCATTGAATTATTGTTGAAATCAATGTATATCATTATAACAACAAAGCACAATGTGTGTCAATTGGGTTTAGTTTGGGTGGTCCAAAGGATTATTATCCTCTCCACTTAAGTTCAATTCTATCAAGCGACATGTTGAGCACTTGATGAGTATATTGTTGGAACGAATTTGAGCCTCGTTGTTGACTTGGCCTTATGCCCCAAAGAATCTAGGGTTTACCTTGGGTACCATCCTTAGAATGAGGGAAAGTGTCTAGGGGTTTTCTTCGAGAAATATTACCTGGAAAAAAAAAAGAAAAAGAGAAAAAGAAAAAAAGCACGATGGGTCCACTGTTTCCAATTTGCAAATCCTAATGTAAGATGAAATCACATTCAACAAAACAAATTATTGAACTTGGCATTTAAAATCACTCTCTTTTATTTAACATATATCATTGTTGAAATCAATATATTGGAGAATTTTTCCATGTAACATTTTAAAAATTTGCACTAGATAATTTTGCGTTGTGTTATTGTTGAAATCAATACATTGAACCATTTTGCATTGTATTGTATCATCACTGAAATCAATACACAATATCTATTTTAATTTTATAATGTCCAATGTCAATTAATTGTTTTACATTGTAATGTTGCTGAAATCAATGCACTATAATGTTTTGTATTATATGATTGCTGAAATAAATACAACCATTGTTTTTAGCTGTATAGTTGTTGGAATCAATGGAATTACCATAGATTTGTTGAAATCAATGTAACCTGTGAATTGAAGTGCTCAATTGTACTCACTATTAAATGCCATGATAATCGTGAATTTTCTACCACCATTGTCAACTTTAATCTCCTCACAAAAGTACATTGTCCCCTAAAGTAACAATATTTTAATAATTATTATTATTATTTTTTTAATAATTATTATTTAACTTCAAATGAAAATTTGCTCACTATAGAAAATGGAGAATGGAAAATAATAATTTACCTTGTAGCTTCACATGTCACCACATAGTCGAAGGATGAAAGATGCCAGGGCATTGAACCTAAAAATTTATCTCATGCATGATATGTTGAGAAAACAAAATGACCAATTTGAGAATGGGTTGCAATGCCACAACTAAATAACCAAAACTCACCTTCACGTTCTCTAAATACCTCTCAAACATTGTGAATCCATTTACTTCATCCAAAAACACATAAAATTCGACCTCCCGCTATTTATCATAGTGCATGCGAAGCAAATTAATTGAGCCTTAAATACCAAACACTTAGTAGAGTACATTACAATTTTGTTTTTTTGTTTTTTTACAAATGTGTCTATGTATATATGAATTATTTTTTTGAATACAACTTTTTGATCATAGTTGAGCATGTCTCAAGCTTTACCCTTATCCATCTCTTGAACAATTTTATTAATTCATTCATAAAACACCATGTATACTCCATTCATATAATATTCTAAAAGGCCATATGTCTCTTGAGGATCCCATTTGATCATTATACAAATTTCTTTTGGAAATGTCATTAATGCATTTGTAGAACACCATGTCTACTTCTTTAATATATTTTGGAACGTTGTATGTCGTTCAAGGATCCCATTTGATCATTATACACACAAATTTTGGTCAAGTTAGTCCCTAAAACACTGCATGTCCAAAAATTATGATAGCAAGAAATAAAATATTCCTATAAATTCATTAAAATGATCATTACCAACTATTACTTATGGCTGCGAGTGGTTGCTCTCATCCAACATTCCAAAACTGTCATACATTTTGTCCAAAATATTCTAATATAACACAATTGGCAGAGCCTAATTTGAATGTAGAGTGTGTTGGTTCAATCATAATACAAGAGGCTAAAGTGTAGAATTCCATGTGATGATGCCTAGTGGATGTTAGTAGAAAGAAACCCAAATATTTCCACCATTTATATAGTCAACATCATTACCAACTTAATTAGAACTGTGACCTCAAAATGAGAACTTTGGCTCTCAAAACCCATATTGTTTGCATCAAAACACCAAAATCAACCCCTGAATAAAAAAATGGTGCCATTGGTAGCACTTTTTTTTTCGGGGTTAAAATTACAACATTTTTCAGCCATGGCCTTAAAAACTCATATTGTTGTTGATAAAAAACCTTAAAATCAACCCCTGAATCAAAGAGTGATGCTACCGGTAGCACACATTTTTTTAGAGTTAAAATAACAATTTATTTGAAACCATGGCTTTAACAAATGGTACCATTGCAATCAAAACCTTAAAATCAACAATGAAATTGAAAAGTGGTACTACAAATAACCTTTATTTTTTATTTTTTTTCATTGGGCTTAAAATTGCAACATTTTTTAAACATGTCCGTAACAACTTGTACCATTGCAACAAAACCATTAGCAACCCTTTATTTAGAGGGGCATAAAATCAACAATTTTGAATCCATGATTTGAAAAACTAATGCTGCAATAGACAAAGCCAACCTTAAAACATCCACTCCCTCAGGGTTAGTTTATCGCTACAAACACCATATAATATATAATGGTATGAAAATATCAACCTATAGTTTAAAAATTCAACATTACTTCAAAATATTTTATTTGCTTTTAATAAAAAGACTCAATACAAATTGCATTTTAAACACAAATTATTTCATAAAAATAATGTTGCATTGTCTTGTTGATCTCTTTCCCGTTAGGGACAATAGTCAACCTCCTAGGGTATTCTTGAAAGACTTATCAAGATCCACTCTACATTTCCATAGAGTTGGTGCTCCTCTTTCTCACTCAGATATTCAATACATTCAAATTTATACAGTCAACATCAACACCTGTGAGTGGACCATGTGGTAAAGTAAATGTAAAAATATCAATTATAATAGAAAGATAATAAGCTCACATATAATAAACATAACAACTACATCCATTCTGTCACATCCATTAACTCAAGTAATGAGATAAAATATTTTCAAGAAAGACTCAGACAGAAAATAAGACCGATGGACCATAAATCAGAAAGCTTTAAATGATTTCATTCATTTAGAATCAGAAAATGCATAGGAGAAACATACACAAGATCTCATGCTTCAACAAAGTTTGAAACCACAAATGTTATGAACTCCTGAAATAGCTCTCCGCGAGAGTAAAAAATATTACAAATTGATGTTCAAGTTCAAATAAGATGTCTACCTATCGCAGGACATAATATTGTTGATACTTAAACTATAAAAGAAATGCATTTTTCCAAACAAACTGGGATGGGGCTACCATGGACCAAATAAATATCAACAATAACTCGAAAGAAAGAAATAAACACAATCATGTATTGAATTTATTAATAAACAATAAACCAATAAAGCTGGACGATTCACAGATTGGGAATAAAGAAGGGAAATAATTCAAAAATAAATGCACTCACAAAAATAACAAACGAATGGTGAATGGATGGATGCCTCTCTGTGTGTGGTGTCACCAATGAATATGCCTTTCTTGTTCTTTTATAATATCCATCTTCTTGAAGCTTCTTTAAGTTTAAGTTTAGGGTTAGGGTTTTATTTTCCCCTTTGTAAATATGAATTCATATAGTCATGCCTCCAAATGGAACCTACTTTAGACATTCACAAATTTCTTTTAATAAACCATTTTCCCAAAACAATTTGTTTTCAAGCCAGAAATAATCGTGACTGTAATTTTTTTTTGGGGAATGATAAATATCATTCCAGCCATGGAAACCACTTCTAATTTGTTCTTAATGTCTCTATATTTCCAATGAGCTATTGTTTATTCAATTTGGACATCGGGATCAAAATTTATGGCTTCCAGAAGATAGACACTCAACAATTGTTGATCAATTCTCCATGTGAATCTTGGCCCTTGATTTGCAAATCCACCCTATTTATCCCACATGCATTATGGGAGGGAACTAATTACATGTTTATAAAGAAAATGGTATCTCATATTATTTGTGTGTGAAGTAGAGATAGCCATGGAATATGGGGTAGCTTATCCATAATATAGATTTTGGTTGCCACCTCATCGCCTAGTGATCATGCCAAGTCACTGCCCAGTAATCCGTATCCAACTAATATCATCCAAGTGTCACCCAGAGATAGGTCCATTTCATTGCCACATGTTTCAATATGATAGGTCAACTTGACTTCCATGTGTCCCAATGTGATAGGTCTACTTCACTGCCACGTGTCCCATAATGCCAAAGGAAGGGGGAGGGAAATAAAAATTTGGAAAATAAATAATAAAATAACTAAATGTTTGGATTAAGTGTTTAGATTTTACAGAAGTCAATATGTGCGGAAAAATAGGACAATGCAAAAGTCATGGAAGCTCCGCACATAAGACTTAGTAAAAACAAGTAAAATAAACCAAGTGTTCAATGTGGATTAAAACTTAGTAAAAATATAATAAAATGTGGAGAAATGAGTTGTGCATACATATGGTTGTGCGGGAAGTAAGGAGTTTAAATTTCTTGCACAAGAGATAATCTTTCTGCACAACCTTGAAAGTGACTAAGTATAGATTGAATGCATAATATGAAAAAGTGTCGAAGTATGGCGAGTTGATTATGGAGGGTTAAAAGAGTTATGGAAGATGGAAAAAATGATAAGTATGGAGAGTAAGGAGAGAAAGGAAAAAGGGGCGGTAGGAGCGGGTGGGGCTATCTTTTCCCTGGGAGGATAAACAAAGACTCTATTCTTTTGGAATATTGGTCAAACCTCAAAAAACTAGGCCGAATCCTATGCATTACTATAGGGATTGAGGCTGGCAAAGAAACATGGAGTATCTTCCCTAGTAATCCTTGGAGACTCAAAGATAAGTATCTCTCATTTGAAACACAACACTCTCCCTAACGACATGAAATTGGCCTCCATCTTTCGTTGAATCTAGTTTGAAGTAGCCTCAATGCAAATCATAGTGCTTCACATCTTACGCAAAAGAAACATGGTGGGAGACAAGCAATATAAAAAAGCACTCATGGATCCCCTTAGATCGTTAAGGGTGAATGAACACATCCTAGAAGTTTCCATCCCATAAATTCAAGAGGCAAATAATTTCAAAAGAACTTAAGAAAAACCAACTAATTGGGATGTTGGCGGAGTTAAAGGTTTGTAATCTCCCCCTTGGCCGTCATCTCCCTATTTTAATGATGACACAGGGTGACTTACATCCTTACACAAGTACCATATGTCTCACTCCAATGAATCGATACATTCACTCTTCTCCAAGCTTGTACATTAGGTAGATTCATCCGTCCTCCATCAAAAAAACATGCTCAATGTCTATTTCAGGAAGGCTTTGGACGATTTGTTGGAAGGGTATGACTCTCACCTTAATGTGGATAGTACCAACATGGAGGAATTCATCGTCATCAAACTTAATTTGGCACATACAAACATCGCTTGCAGTATGTGCTCATTCCTTTCGAAGCAGTCCACGAATCAAAGACATGGATATAGATCGTGTGGAGAAGATGATGAATTATGGGTGTCTAATTGGGGAGATGCATCAAGATATCCAACAAAGTTTGATAAGAGCTCCGTTCTAGGTGATATTGGGATAGAAAAGATAGAACACCGAGAAGTACCTCATACAAACCCATCGACATTGTGTCTGCGCACATCATTGTGGCCTTAAAATTTGTGGAGGAATACAAAAATTACAGGCCCAGGAAATGGAGAGGTGTTGAGTTGGAGTAGCAAGATGGAGACCTGCGATATGGAATGAAGAGAAGGAGGAAATGATGCGGATGATCCAAAATTTGCAGATTCAAGTCCAAGGCATGTCCAATCAGTGGCTCATAGTAATGGAGATTTTGGTAGAACATCACCAGGAGCAACATTAGATGAAGAACAAACATAAAGCCTTACGTTATGAGATAGAAGAGATGAAGAATAAAATAAAAACCTCGCTCCAAAAATACAATAATATAGAAATTACAGAGGAATATTCTTCACCTTCCCCGAAGCCAGACATTCTAGACCTCAATTCAATGCCAAATGAGAAGGAATATGAGACATGCAGGTTCCAACCTCCATAATAGTTTAAGGAATATTTTGTTTTTGTAAATTAAAATTAGGTATATTTTACAGAGTATATGATAGGAGATGGATAAACAATTTTTATAAGATTAAAACAAAATCTGGCGTTGATCATAACTCAGGAAACCAACAACCTATTTTTTCCATTTAAAGGGATGATTTTGAAATTTTTTATTTTGCTAATCCTGTCTTTTTTTGACAAACTTTTTAATATAATTTCCCTAGTTTATTTTTTTAGAGAAAAAGGAGAGCAAGGAAAATGACTAAGTCAAGGTATGGAGAATAAGGAGAATTACTAAGTATGGGATAGTAATATATGTTGGGGAAAGGGGTGGAACCTGTAATGAAACAAACAAACAATTTTGGAGATAATTGAAGAGGGAATACAATTTTTGAAGACA
>ML798636.1:201269-233601 GCA_009831015.1 Picea engelmannii | reverse complement strand
AGATCCTTCTAGAAGCGGAAGCTTCTATTAGGTCTTCTTACATCCGCCTTATTCTATTTTATTGAAAGGTCTTATTAATATTGACCTTTATTACATCCGAATACATTAATCTACCTATGTGCGGGTTAGGACCTTAACAGGATGATAGGTTATGATGAAGTTCAAATTCGTTCTGAACCCCTTGAACAACCCCTTCCATAACTTTGAGATAAATTTCGGGTCCTTGTCAGACACAATTGCCTTGGGAATACCATGCAATCGTGTTATTTCCCTCATAAAATATCAACAACGTTAGCTGCCTTGTGAGTAGTCTTTAGTGGAATAAAATGGGCAGCTTTAGTAAGCTTGTCCACCACCACCATGATTGAATCATGATGCTTGCTGATTCTGGGAAATCCTGTGATGAAATACATTGTCACTACCTCCCACTTCCACTCAGGAATGGGTAAAGGTTACAACAACCCTACTAGGTGCATGTGCTCATCTTTAACCTTCTGGCACTCCATACATATAGCGATGTAATCTGCAATTTATTTCTTCATACCTGGCCAAAAGTAATGGCTCTTGATTGCTGCCACAATTTTCTGATATTTAGGGTGCCTTGCATAAGGCACATTATGCATTTCATTCAAAATGATAAGTTTCAAGTCCTGGACATTAGGTACATAAATTCTATTCTTGTACAAAAGTGTTCAGTCAGTTTCCAATTTATAATTTTCCACTTTCTGTGGCATCTCACCTTGCTGTAGCTTTTCTACAAACTCCATGTACTGCAAATCTGCATTTTCAGCTTCCAAAATTCTTCTTTTAATATCAGTTTGGTACATGCTAATGTCCGTAGCATGCAATTCATGCACTCTCCTACTGAGCCCATCAACCACTTTGTTCTCTTTTCCTTTTACATGCTTGATATCAAAGTCATATTCACAAAGAAACTCCAACCACCTACTCTGCCTAGCATTCAAGGTTTGCTGATCAAACAAATACATCAGATCGTTGTGCTCAGTTCTCAGTTCGAACCTCCTTCCCATGAGGTAATTCCTCCATTTCTTTAGAGTGTGTACTATGGCTGCCAACTCCAAATCATGAGTTGCATAGTTTCTTTCATTCTCTTTCAACTTTTTGGATTCATAACAAATTACAAATCCATTCTGACTGAGGACTCCCCCTAGTCTTTCTTTGCATGCTTCTGTACACACTACAAAGTCTTCATTCGGATCTGCAATCCTCAGGATTGGGGCGCTGGTCAACAACTGCTTCAATCGCTGGAAGCTTCTCTCACATTCATCTGTCCACTGAAACTTCTTCTCCTTCCTTTGTAAGGAAGTGATAGGGTGAGATATCCTTGAGAACCTTGTAATGAACCTTCTGTAATAGCCAGCAAGACCCATAAAGGATCCGACTTCTGTTACATTCTTTGGTGCTGGCCATTCTCTGATGGCTTCTATCTTCTCAGGATCCACATCTATCCCATCCTTTGAAATGATATGCCCCAAGTAATGGATCTGTTTTTGATAAAATGAGCATTTTCTCAACTTGGCATACAGTTGGTTCTCTCTTAGCACCTGCAACACCATCCTCAGATGATGTTCATGCTCTTCTTTCGTCTAGGAATACACCAGGATGTCATCCAAAAAGACTATGACAAAATTTTCTAGATAGTCCTTGGATACACCATTCAATAAACACATGAAGAAAACATGTGCATTTGACAACCCAAAAGGCACCATTGTGAATTCATAGTGACCATACCTTGTTTTGAAGGTGGTCTTGCTGATGTCTTCATATTTTATTATTACTTGGTGATATCTTGATCTAAGATATATCTTTGAAAATATCTTGGCATCCTTCAAATGATCAAAGAGATCATCGATCCTTGGCAGAGGATACTTGTTCTTTACAGTCACTTTGTTGAACTGTCTGAAATCAATGCACAATCTCAATGTCCCATCCTTCTTCTTCACGAATAGAACTAGGGCACCCCAAGGTGACACACTTGGGCGTATGTACCCCTTATTTAGAAGATCTTCAAGCTGCAATTGCAGTTATTTCAACTCTGGTGTACTTATTCTGTAAGGATCTTTCGACACTGGAGCTTCTCCAGGCATCGGGTTTATAGAGAAATCAATATCTCTCTTCAGGGGTAGTCTGGGTACCTCTTGAAATACATCTTCAAACTCCTTTAGTACCGCATGATGTCCAATAATTGACACCTTATCCTTCGGTGTTTTCTCCACATGGGATGAAAATAATTGACAACCTTTTCTATAGTACTTCTTCAATTGCATTGCTGAGATTTATCTTATAGCAACAACTCTGGGAATTCCTTGGACTATTTTCTATTTTCCTTCCTCATCCAGGCAAGTGAATGCCTTGTTACGACAATCCAGGATGGCATAGTGTTGGTCCAACCAATCCATCCCAACTAGATAGTCATAAGAACCCAAAGGTAGAACATTCAATTTAGCCTTTGTGCTTAGTCCATTCATTTCCACTAGATAGGACTTAACTAACTCAGTGACTTTCCTCTTGGTTCCTATAGCCAGCTGCACTAACCAAGAATTTTCATGTTTGCTTCTCGACAAATGAAAACTTTCCACCACTCTAGGATCTATATAACTACAACTATCCCTTGAATCAATTAAAATAGTAAAGGCATGGTTGTTGATCATACCTTCCACTTCAATCATGTGCGACTGATATTATGCTTGCTTGTTGTCTAGGGCTGCGTAGATCCTGGGTATTCTAATTCCCATGTCCTCCACTGTTTCAACCTACTGAACATTGTGGAAAATTCTCACTTTGTCATTTTTGTGGGGGAAATATTTGTACCTATGGTTTCCTTTACAACCCCATCATTCCATAGGTGGATGTCTTGGCATCTTCCCACCCTCTTCATCCTTCATCGACTCTCTAAAAAATTGTTGTCCTTGAGAACTGTTCCTGAAAAAGGGTGGCTTAGTTCCCTTCTTCCTCTAATCCATCTTGAATTTCTTCTTGTCTTCCCAAGCCTTCTGTAAAGTAGGCTTATCTCTTTACTTCTCATATAAGCATTTCGCTCTTCTTATCATTTCTTCCATAGTTTTTGGGTTATCATACTGAATCTTGTCCCCAATGGAAGGTGGCAGTCCACTCAAATACCTTTGAATATTTACAGTCTCATCTTTGATGAATGGAACATACTTTAGTAACTCCAAAAAATTTCGTTTGTATTCATTAATGGTCATGCTGTCCAGCTTGAGTTCAAAGAACTCTTTCATCTTTCTGTCGTAGTATCTTTTAGTCAAGTATTTATTCTTGAAATACCTCTTGAATTATTTCCAAGTGATATCTTTCTTTCTAATGTGTTTCACCTGCACAAGTTGATCCCACCACATGAATGCTTTTCCTTTCAATTGATACATTGCAATTCTTCCTTCGGCATGAGAGGAATAATTCTGCAGTTGGAAATATTTCCTCATGCAAAGAAACCATGTCTCAGAA
Organism: Picea engelmannii; assembly: GCA_009831015.1. Taxonomy (NCBI): domain Eukaryota; kingdom Viridiplantae; phylum Streptophyta; class Pinopsida; order Pinales; family Pinaceae; genus Picea; species Picea engelmannii. The sequence continues at coordinate 230,118 of ML798636.1, read as the reverse complement.
TCTTCCTCCTTCTTATGTTCTCCATCAAATGTAGGAGGCTTAATCTTGTTCATTTCACCCTTCAGTTCATCCACTCCATATCTCTTGTGCTTTCTGGTAGGATATGGGCTTGAACTACTGTGTTCCCTCCTCTTGGAGTGACCTTGGGAGTGATGATGGTGTCTACCGACACTCCTTGATATTCTGCCCTTAGAAGTTTGGTGACTCCCTATTTTTCTCGAGTCTCTCTCTTTTTCCAATTTCTTTTCTATTCTCTCCAAACTCTTCATCAAATTTAAGTTGAATTCTCCCTGTTATTCCTTAGCTTTCATGAGATTTCTGCTATCTTCTCAGTGATTTTGGGCATATTTATGCAATATTTCAATGAGTTTCATCATATTCCCTTCATTATCTATCTCTTCTCCATGTCCATTGGAGTTCGATCCTTCAAATCCCAGATGGACATCCATTCCTTTTGCTTCATTCTCTGAAATGGAAGTAGTTCGTGCCTCTTCCATTTCTTTGCACTCAGTGGCAATTCGTTGTAGTCCTGACAATCGTTGAACTTTGCAAACACAATGTGTAGTCAAACGGAATTTGTCAGGCCATCATTCCTCAACAAATCCCACAGAATTCATAAACCAAATCTATGTTAAGAAACATTCATATTTCATGAATTTTTCTGAGCTCTGCTCAGCTCTGTAACAATTTCAGGCCTCATCCCTTTTCTCTTAGTCCCAACCTCTGTGACCACAGGCTATGACCAAGCACTAGATCGATAGGCACTTAATCAAGACTTTAGGTTTCGAAGTATTCATAATACATCACAACAAACTATCAAAGTTCCGAATGAATGAACTCGCGAAGTAGGGTGGATCAACGGTCCATGTCTACCCAACATCCAACAACTGTCACTCGCGGTGGAATCTCATGTGTCTGAGTTCCGGGGCTTTGGAGGATTTCACATCTGCACACCCTGAACCATTAATCTCCAAACACTCCCACGTCACCTTAGGTGACGTTATTATGTCACATTACTTAATGTTTTTCCAATTGCGGGGGCATGCAACAATGGTTTGGAGTAACCCGCCTTTCATCCCGCAATTCTTCTGACGCTAACACATAAACCCTTAGTGAAACCATGGTTTGGATTGCAGGACCGCCTTGGAGAATTAGCTTCGGTGCAACTTGGGTCCCTGCAATGTCTCCTGGCTATTGATCTTGATGTATCGTGATCAACACCACTATGGGTCCTTCGACCTTTAACTACATTACGTAACCTCGAGCTCCACTAACCTTGCTCATACAGGATGCCACATGGTGGAATACTAGCGAATGATATGTGGCCCATTCAAATCGGTGACACTCGTCACATTCAAAATTCCATTTCAATCTTCCACGGTTCAGAATCCACTTACACTTGGCACACAACCCATGGGTCCACGTCACCTCCAGGTGACATCATCATGACTCACCACTTTGGCTCTTCGGGCTTCAGGAGTTTTAACTCCTCCATGCTCGCTTTTTCCTAGAGTTCATGATCTATCAACGCGTGTCCTCCTTCACGATCAACGACAATGAGTGACTTCGATACTTTAGGCTTCGGGAGTTTCAAACTCATAACACTTGCCTCCTCTCGAAGTACTTCCATCCAAAGTATACGATCTCTTGACGTGTGTCCTTCGCAACAGACGGTTGCGATCTACTTTAGCCTTTGGGACTTCGGGAGTTTGTCACACTCCACACTTGAAATCCTCCGAAGTGACTTTCCTTTGCCTTCCTGGACATAGATCTAGTGGCCAGGCTCTTTTCCTATGATCTACGGTGTAGATCTCCTTCGAACTTCAGAGCTTTGGATTTCAACATTTCTCTTACCTTCGCATTCAGTTTCACCGACATCGCGAAGTCCGAAGTGCTTCCAAGTTATCTTTTCTGCACTTTCTCCAGATCTGACGGTCGTAAAGGTTTTTTTCCTCTCCTGTCGAACAGATCCTATGGCTCCAACACCCCAAGTGTTGAGTTCTCTCTCTCTCTCTCTCTCTATGTGGTCAAGTGCCACGCTGACTACAGTTTTATTCTACCGCTACTCCTCCTGAGCTTCGTAACATGACCAAGTAACCCCTTGGCACTCAGAAAAATTCTAAGGTTCGAAATAGGTTCCTCCGAACACTATTTCCACTCGAAACCTTGGGTGCAAAGACCACTTATCTAGCCCAACCAGGCTCAATGTTGAAACCGTTTCTCTGATACCATATTGTAGCGTCCCCTACCATCAAACCCATTTCTGGGAAATGCTATTATGTGGAACATTCACACACACACACACACACACACACACACACACATATAACATGAATTAAATCAAATTAACACATTTAACATAAAGTTACTGCCATCATTTAGACTTAAATATAATTAACAACAATTCATACATGCAACAGAATATATGATAACATTTCAAAGACATAGACATGCATCGCATATAAATTAAGTACATAATTAATACTTATATTTTAAAATGGCGTAATTCCACCAACTACATGCAAGCCTTCCACGAACCTCCCAGCCTTAGACCACACTGCTCATCACTCTCTGCAGTAGGTCACCCCCGAGCTGGGACTAAGCTCCAATGGGAAAGGGAATCTTAGGCTAGGAAAGGTCAATAGGAAGACACACAATTTATGAGGATGGATTCTCTCCCAGGAGCCACTTATGCCCACTTCTCACAAACTCTCATTCCCCATATGCCTGCCCCACCCCAGGAGTATACACCTTCACTGTCACACAGGACAATCCTTTGGCTGCTAAACCTCCCTTGCCTTGGGCTTCAACAACAGGCTGGACCAAAATTCTTCAAGCTCTGTGGCAGCTACAGGACCCCTTCCAGGAGTTCTCACTTCCTCCGCGCACTCTCTTACCTGGAGAGAGTTGCTCACAGGCCTGGCAACTTGCTTCTTCAACCAAAACCACCTCCCTCACCTGGGGAGAGTGTTGCACACAAGCATGACAACCTGCCTCTTCTACCATGGGCCTGACAACCTGCCTCTTCTACCACAAGCATGATAACCCACTTCTTCAGTACAATCTTCGACTCAACTCCTGTCAAGTGAGGACAACAATAAAATTTCAACACTCATTCACATAGGGATGAAAATAGAAACAACAGATGGGCATGAAACCACAAGCGACAACAACCCATGCTAAAAAATGACACGACTAAGCTGATTACCTAGGTGTTGGGTTCCTTAGAAGACACATAATGACTCACAAATTTCAGGTCTTAGGTGCGTCCGTGAATACTGCAAAGGTTGAATACAGAGGCCACGAGATACATGGGAATACATCGGTCAGATTCATGGTTCTAGTTTTTAGGAATGCATGAGGGTATGCAGAGGGAACTCGCAGATATTCTACCCAATTCACGGAGGCTGGAAAATGGTAAGTGAACCCCCAACACAGCTGACGCTTCAACTTTTAACTGCATGCGCCTAGGTCGACACTTGTCTTCCTGGAGTTACATGCGTTCCCTTTTTGCACACGATGCCTTTTCGAGGACTTAGGATAAAAAAACACGTTTGTCACACAACTTTGGAATAATAAAAAATTATTATTCTCAAGGACTTAATCCCCTAAGCTTAGCCCCTATTTCCAACCTTTCATCCCCTTTTCCCTTACCCACCCTGTGGAAGCTTAGTCCCCCATCACTCTTTATTCGTGGTCGGTCTATTATTCTCAAGGACTTAATCCCCTAAGCTTAGCCCCTATTTCCAACCTTTCATCCCCTTTTCCCTTACCCACCCCGTGGAAGCTTAGTCCCCCATCACTCTTTATTCGTGGTCGGTTTGCACGCAACAATGTTTAATCTTTATTAATGTTCTACATAATTACATATACAAAAACATGCTCCTGGCCTTTAACACTTAGGCTCTCCAGCCTAATAAACACATAAGCCCACCAACTTATCAACACTCAACTCACCATCCTGCAAAACACGATTACAATTCATAAACACGATTACAATTCATAATATAACTGGGGCACGTTCTTGGGGTATTACATAGAAGTTGGTGTCTAAAGACACCTTTACAACACTAAATCAAAGCACATTGTGATCAAAACATTACAATTCATATTGGACATTGATATCTCCATATGATATCACTTCAATCGCTTGATGATAATGACCTAAGGGGTCTTCTATTTATAGCCTCAAGATATAACCAACTTCCATGAAATTGAGAAGATCTTGTCCACATATAACTATAGGTTGTTAAATTTGACTCCGTCAAATCCACGCTGTCGAGTCGACTTGACAATAATGCTCGACTCGATCGTCCATGCGTCCAACTCATAGTAAATTGCTAGGTTGGTCGATCCACTAACTGACTATCTTCAACTGTTGGTCCACTGTCTGACCAACATGCATGTCGACTACTCGACTAACTAATGTAGATATCTGTTTAATTTTCTGGCTATCTGTATCCATATGTACGTTGACCGCTCGACTGAATGAATCTAGGAGAAGTGGGATGAACCATCAATGCTTGATGTTGCAACCCCCCCCCATCAACACACATCTTTGGAGATTCAGGAGGTGAAATTACATCATCATGATACCCCACCATAATTGCACCTTCCTGAAGCCCAATCATCATACAAATCTTGATAAACATAGCTTCAGATAAAGTTTTAGTGAAGAAATTAGCAATCTGATCATTTGTTCTACAATATTCAAGAGAGATAATGTTCTCATGAATCAACTGTCTCAAATAGTGATCATGGAGATCAACATGCTTCATGTTACTATGGGAAACATGATATTCAAAAACTTGTATGGCACTTTGATTATCACAATAGATTGTAGTAGAGGTATGAACATGAAGGCCAAGTTCACCCAAAATTTGGCGGATCCAGAGTGCTTCAATACTTGCTTGAATGACACCACAATATTTTTCTTCTATAGTCGACAAGGAGTCTACCTTCTGTTTCTTGCAAAAACACACCAATGGTCCAGTGATAAAACAAAAAACATAGCCATAAGTGGACTTCCAATCATCATTGTCGCCAACCCAGTTAGATTCAGTGAAGTCGACTAGCGAATATGAACTTCAATAATACTTGATACCAAAATGAGTGGTACCCTTGAGATAACGAACAATTCGTTTGACTGCTTTCTAGTGGATTTCTTTAGGGTCCTGCATAAACTGAGAAACCACACTAACAACAAAGGAAATGTCAGGTCGACTATGAGTAAGGTAAATAATATGACCAACCAATTGTCAATAAAGAGTAGCATTGACTCCGGGTGTTTGATAGGTTTTGGTGAGATTTACTCCAGATTGAAAAGGAGTAGCACATGGCTTACAATCATCCATTTTAAAACATGTCAAAATATCCATCACATATTTAGATTGAGAAATGAAAAATCCATCGCATAGTGGTAATACTTGAAGACCCAAAACATAATACAGAGTACCAATATCTGTCATGTAAAAGGAGTCAACAAGTTGTTTCTTCAATCTAAGGATGAGATCATTAGTGTTGCCAATAATGAGAAGATCATCTACATATAAAACAACAATCAAAGTGTCTCAATTGGTACAGAATACATATAAGCCATGATTATATTCACAACATTTGAAACCAAGTTGAAGAAATAAACTATCGATCTTAGCATACGAATCTCAGGGAGCCTACTTCAAACCATAAAGCGACTTCTTGAGTCGACAAACCAAGTACGAATTTGTCAGGAAACCAGGCGGTTGTTGCATGGAAATTTATTTAGATGGGTCTCCATGAATACAGACACTCTTCACATCCATCTAATGTATTTTCCATACAAAACGAGCAATAAGAGAAAGAATCAGTCGAACATAGTTCATCTTTGCAACATGGGAAAAATTCTCAGTGTAATTGATTCCTTCTTGTTGAGAAAATCCCTTCACAACTAGGGGTTCTTTATGTCGCTCAACAACACCTTAAGAGGTAAATTTGGTTTTGTATATCCATCGACACTTCACAATGTTCTTTCGTTATGGTCAAGGAACTAAGTCCCAAGTGAGATTCTTCGAAAAAGAATCAATTTCAATCTACATAGCCCGTTCCCATTCAAGTTTTCCTTGAGAATTCGAGTAGGAAACATGATCAAAAGTTTCAAGAACACGAGTCCTCAAGGAAATGTTGGAATGTTTCTTTTTACTTCGAGTTTGTCGTCTAGAGGAAACATCACCAAAATCAAGGCCAACAACTTCAATGGTCTTGGCATCCCATTTAGGTAGATAAGAAATATGTGAATTATTTTTCACCTCAATAGGTCAATCAGGAGTCATAGAGATTTCAGTTAACAAAGATGGTGGACCAGTCGAAATAAATATCAATGGACTAGTCTACGTAGAGGTCGACGATAGAGTTGAAACAAGAAGAGAGTTTGACTATCCAATCAAAGGACTGAAATATGGAATAGGAGAATGAATTTTAGGGACAACATCAAAGGGATCATCCTGCAACAATCCAGAAGAGGCCTTCAACAACTGAATTCTATAAGACTTCTTATCAAACGATACGTTTTGTATGATAATGATTTTCCATTTGACAAGATCAAACAATTGATAGGATTTTGACTCTTTAGAGTATCCCATCATGATCCAAGCACGACTCTTTGCATCCAAATTATTTATGAAATCATTGGAAATATGAGCTCAGGAAACACATCCAAACACACAGAGGTGGATAACTAAAGGATTCTTTCCACACCATGATTGGACTAGAGTCATGGAAGGAACAACTCAAGTCAGGATACAATTGAGCATATATTTTTCACAATACACCGCTTTAGCCTAGAAGCGAGGGGGTAGATCTTCGGCCTGCAAAAGACATCTATCCATTTCGTCTAAAGTCCAATTCTTGTGTTTTGCGATCCCTTTCTGCTAAGGTGTGTAAGGAACCGATCACTTCCAGTCAATTCCAAATCAAACCAGGTATTCTTCAAAAGGTCAATTTATATACTCACCACCATTGTTTGATCTGAGGCACTTGATGGGTCAACCATATTGATTTTCAACAAAGGCTCTAAACTCCTTGAAATTTTTTAATACAAGGCTCGTAGTCTTAAGAAAATAGACCCATGTGAAATGATAAATATCATCAATGAAAGTAAAGTATACCTTAAACCTACTAGGGAAGGTAGATTAATGCAACAAACATCATTGTAAACCAGCTCCAGTAGGTTCCATGCTCACCACGCTTTGATAGATTCAAAAGGTGCTTGATGATGCTTGCGAAGCACACAACCTTTACAGAATCCTTCGGGGGGAAACACTTTAGGTTTCCATCGATTGAAAACTTAAAAAATTTTCATTCATTCCAAGTTAGACTTTGCTCATCAATGTGAGAAACAAGAGCAATCAATGTGAGAAACAAGAGCATGTTGTTCATTGTCGGGTCGAGTCATGCCATATAATTTATGTAGACTCTTCTTTGGGTTGAGAAACCCTCTGGAAACAATCGAATTACCTTTCTTCAAATCACAAACATATAACTGATCTAGCCAAAATTTGACAATCTTACATGTCTGTGTTAATAGAGGAACAAACAATAGATTAACACTGAGGTTTGACACATGATAAATGTCGAGAATTCTCCCATGTCGATAGGTAACATCACCCTGACTAGAAATACCCAGAGAAAAATCATAAGCAACATAAATCTTCCTCTCCTTATCTTCATCCAAGGATGTGAACAAGGAAACATCCTTAGCCATGTGATGAGTGCACCTAGAGGCGACTACCTATTCATTCTGCACAGAATGAGACAAAATGGTGTGAGAAGTTCTGACTTTGAAGATGAAATTATCAGTGGGTTGATGCACAACGAACATGACTCCTTCAAGGTGTTTAACCTTCTACTATAATTCTTCTATGTTCTTATAACAAAATTTCTCCACATGTCTAGCCCTTCCACAATATTGACATGCCTTCTTCTTTCAAATTCAATGGGGTGCATCTATATTTCCTTTAGGTTTCTAGTCGTGGCATCGAGGTTTCTATGTAGAGGTATCAAACTGTACTCTTTCCCTGTGATCTGAATTTATATTTCCCTTGATCATTGAAAAACTATTCCCACCAGACAAAATCAACAATATCAATTAAGTACTCATATGTATCTTTAATAGACCATTTCTTTCTTCCAATATTTGATAATAATTTACATCTCTATTATGCCTTCGTGCATTATGGATTCAATAGCTTCTTGCACTAACAATTACTTTCATGCATAGATTTGATGATTTGGAATGAATTTTAGAAATGATAAATCTAATGAAGATTCCCATTCTACATTAGTTGAGTAGTTTTGGCCTCACATAAGTGTTTTTCCATCAATCTTTTTGATACATAATTGATCTTGACAACTAATTTCATTTAGATGTTCAATGCACTTTTCTTCACAATGTGATCCTTGAATATATCTCCACATATCAACATGTGAAATAAAGGCTTTGGAAATTATACTTTCTTATTAGTTTAAATTAATGATGGAAGACTCCCAACATTCTTTCTCTTCAATGTTATTGCAAAACATCTAAAAATTTGATCGATGTGGCCATGTGTGTGGCCAAAAAAATAGAAACCAACTTTCACCTTTTAAAAAATTCTCAATTCAACAACCATGCTTAAATATCCAAACACAATTTGATTTTGTTCTCACCGCTGGTGTTGTCTAATTGTAGACAGAGCTTGAGGAATATTACCATACAAATGAGTAAGCACATGATGAATTGTGGTGATGGTTATATTTTCATTATTGTGAATATTTGGAGGTGTGAAGTAAATCCTTGGAGATATTTGATGATTAAAAACCATACAACCAACCAAGTGAAATTGAATAAAATTCTCATTTTTAAAATTCTACGGTGTACAGACAAACTATCATAGAAGTGTGTTTTTTTCTTTAATCCATGCCATCAATTATCAAACCTAGATATTTGTTTGGAGCATAATAACACTTTTTTCAATGTATGTACAAATTTTGTTTTCCACTTTATTGTTGATTGCGATGTTCTTGAAATGGTTCAATAATGGAATCTGTAACAAGTTTTCATAATTAATGACTATTCAGTTCTAAGAAATAATTTTGTAGATACATACCTCTTTCAACCCCTTTTGTATTATCTCTTCTTGACTTAAGAGAAGAAAATAAATTGCAAGCCCCCATCCTTGACTTCTTAGAATACATAAATTATTGAACTGTTTTTTCCATATTCTTGTAAAATAAGCATATACAATGAAATTCCCATTTCTTTTAGCACCTTTATCATATTCTCTGTATAAATTGTATATTTCCTGCCTTGAGACATTTATTTAGAATATGTACCGAGTTTATATCTATCATACACTCCATGCTTGGAAAATAAGTCACACATCCATGACATTGCAATGTTTATCAATGGCCCACTATCTTTCCCATGACGTGTTTTTAATAAAATGTGGGATATTTTTCTAGCCTTGTTTGGATTCTTGATAGACGAAGGTTACCAATTGAGTGAATTTTTTTGAATGCACTTCTGTATAGTAGAAGATTTCTAATGTAGAAATCATAACCTATATTTGTACATATCATGCAACCCACTAAATATAAATTTTGCATGTTTTTATTCATTGACAAGTATGTCTTCCTTTTCTCCATGGCATACCTGTAGCTTATACATTTCAATCAATTATTTTGACAACATTCACCTAAAATCAAATCACCAATGGAACTTGAGCTTGTGGGAAATTATTTCCTATACCTTGTATAATTGGGATGATTTCGATTAATATAAAAAATCTAGTCCTATTCCCGATCCTAGGTGAAGATAAAGTGCTTCTTTGTATTTTCCCCATTAAGTTTATGGGAATATTATAATCCTCTCTATCAAGAATATCCTCTTAACTGGGAGGAATATCATCCTTTCTATGATCATATTCAACATTGTTAAGAGAATCAACAAGAAATTGCTAACCACCTTGAATTACTGCACTTTGATGACTTAAAACATTGTATTCGTTCATATTCCCATCATTATCTTCATTTCTAATCTCATAATTAAGAGGAATATAAAACTTAGTAGGAAAATGCTTAACATCCTCACCAATGTCATTGGATCTACCATGAAATTCTCCGCTTGAAGAAAAATCATCATAATCTTGAACTCTATTAACATCATTAAATTCACCTCTTGTAGGAAATTCTTCATAATTGGTGCTTTTAAAGTCCTCACTTGGATGAAAATCACCATCATCATCATTGGTGCCTTTAAATTATCAACTTGGAGGAAAATATTCACCATCGTGATCATCATCACTGTTAATGCACAATCTGTACTTGTGCAAAGCCCAAGGTAAGTCAGGGAGATTGGCGTAACAAATAGGATATCCTATCACTGACACCTTAATAGGAAATCCTAAATTTATAGGGATATGCAAGGTATAACCCAGGGGAGGCGCCCTCGGTAACCTAAAGGGCCGAAAGATTAGGGTTTTTTTCAAGATATATTCCCCCCTCTTACTGGTTACCAAAGTCACTAAATCTATTCTAAAAAAATGAGGTTAATGAAGTGCTTGATGTACCTGACCGAAACAAGACAATATAGCATACATATACAATAATTACAAGTAAAAATATGATAATAACACCTCAATAGACAATGGACAATGACAATAAGTGCTAGCTGATATAAAATTGCAGCAGTTAATAAGTTAACAACAACAATTGATAAAATGCAGTAGCTGCAACAAATACTCAGAAAAAACCTTGAAAAGACAATGAAAATATTATTAGAATATAATGGATGTGCTCGTTTTACCATTAAAAATATCGCTATTGTCGCCCAACCATAGGCCGAAGACACCCTCCGAGCACCTTAACCTTGACAAAGAATCACTTTGGAAGAAAACCCTAGGCTAGATAGCTAAACAAGGGTAGCGCACCTTTCCCCAAGGATAGCGCACCAACAAGATTTGATCAGATAGTCCAAACCCTAACCAAGAGATAGTCCAAGACAAACATGATTTGCTAGCTGCAACAACTGCAATGTCAACTCTCCTCCAAACCTGCACACAAAACTGGGCACTGCAGTGCACACAAGTGCTACTCTGCAATTCTGAGACTACCTGCCAGAATGAAGACTGGCCTCCTTTATTTATAGTAAATCTGGCTAACTGCCTGGGCTGAATTCTCATTCTGGGCATCTGTCTATTCAATATATATTATTTCTTCTGGCCGACTTCTTCTCTTGGAGGCTAATAACCTAATATAAATTATCTTCTTGAGCCGACAAGTCCTCTGGGGTTATTAGCCAACTCATTAGGGTTTCTTCTTGCTTCCCGGAGTATTCCATCCTCGTCAGGTTTACACGTGGATGTAAATACCTCCCACAGCTACCATAATATCAACACTCCCTCCTAGCTAGGGAGGTATTACAGGTAATGGTCTTGAGCACAAATTATACCATTCACCCGACACCATCAACATAGTTGTATAGACTAGATCATGACTAGATCATGAGAACCATCATAATCATCAGTGTCATCAGCTGCATCATCTCTCAAAACCATACTCTATCTGAGTAATCAGACATGATGCTTAGTCCATGGAGTGATACAAGAGACATTCTTCTAATCTAGAAGAATAAATGTTTTGAACCATTTTCTGTTTGGGAAATCTCTGTTCATCATTCATCTGGCTGATAATTATTTTCAACACTGATGATAGTTTTCAAGGCAATCGGAACAATATCATTCAATAGAACACAACTATGTCTATCCATAGTAGTACACAACTACAATATAGTGGTACACTACCACACTAAGTACCACACAGATACTTGATCAAACAGTGGAACATATCCACCACAGTAGTATACATCTATTGTCTAGAGATATATGGTCTTTATAACAATCATCTGATATCAACCTGCACAGAAATAATGTTATGATATAAACTGAATCATTTAGGCCATTCTTTCACTCACATCTGTGAGATCTAAAAGAGTATCTACCTTTAGAGTATAACATCAATGATGAGCTATCTGGACCATTCTTCTCAAGCAAGGAAGAATGACTGTCCTGATTTCTGAGCCTAGATCATTCCTTCGACACTAAACAAAGTGTAACTTGGAGAGAATGAATCTTCCCTAAGGAATGTCTGTCCATGATTGCTGAAACTAGACCATTCCCCACCCTGGGCCATTCTTTTGGAACTAAACAAAGTGCAACTTGGAGAGAATGAATCCGCCCTAAGGAATGACTTTCTGGACCATTTCCCATGTTAACCATAAGAGGAAATGTTTGTGCTGCACCAACCTCCAAAACAAACCATTCTTCATGTTAACCACAATGAGAAATGAATGTCTGGTGAGGCAGGCCAGTCTTCTTGAGTAACCCTCAAGAAGAGAGACTGCCCTAGACCACTCCCCATGTTAACCACAATGGGAAGTCACTGTCTATGGTACATCAGTAATCTGGACCATTTTCCGAACTGGAAAATGTCTAGTTCTGGAGCTTGCAATGCTTGCATATATACATTGTTCTTCATCACAACTTTTAGTTCCTCTGCTTGATTGCTTTTAGTGAGTTCATATCAGGCTGGTAATCTTGTGATTCTTATTGATTGGTTGTTCTGGCTTCTATTTCTTTCTTGGAATCTTCATGTTCTTCCTAATGTTTTTCTTTAACTCTTGGGTCCATGGAGTTTCTTATAGATTCCATTCCCTAAAGATTTCATTTCTTTCTTTCATCATAGGATCACAGATGTGGATGGACAACCAGGGATACGTTAAGGCTTCTCTTCGAAGAAGACTTCTTCTGAGGTTGAACTAAACATGTACTGTCTTTTATGGTTGCTACCATGGATATATACTTCCTCATCTTCAATGGATCATAGGATTAGCTCCCTCCTAATCCTTTTTTCATGTATGAGTGCATATAATCGGCTCCCTCCGTGTAATAGAGTCCACGATTCCGTCTGCATTCTTATTGTCTTCCGCAATATATAATCGGCTCCCTTTGTCTAACAGAGTCCACTCTTCCATTTTTTTTCTTCTGCAAAACGTCATAAGTATTTCTCCAATTTTCTCTTGATTGCTGACTTCTTTCTGTCTTTGCTTCTTCTAAGTCTCTTCATGTTTGATTCTAATTTCGACTTATTTTGTAATAGCTTCCACATGATTTGTTTGATTTATTTCATCCTTTCATGTGTATTATCTATCTTGTATAATGATAGCAATCCTTATCTTGTTGTTCTTCATAGGTATAGTTCTTCTTGGAACACATTATTTTCCAAGAGATAGATATACAAGATATGTACAAAGACGATGCAAAAAAGATATGTACAAGAACTAAGAAGAGTATTGTTACCTTCATAAGAAGAATTCTCTTTCATCTTGCTTAGTCTTTTTTGTAGGTTCCTTTTCTTTGGAAACTGATGCTTCGTGTTTCTCCTTCCTTTTCTTTAGCTCGGGACAATGATTCTTGTAGTGACCATACTTTTGATAGTTGAAGCATTGTATTTCTAAAATATCTTTCTCTTGATTTGTCTTCCTCTTTGAACCAAACTTCCTTTTGTTCCTGAAATTCTTGAATCTTGTCGTGAAGGCTTGATCATCGTACTTCTTTTGGGGTTTCTCTTTTGCACTGATCCTTGATTCTTCTTGAGCACAACAAGTCCAAAGTTATTCAAATGTCGGATACTCCTTCCTTGTGTTCATGCTTGCGGAAATTGCATCCCACGTCTTGGGAAGCCCATTGAGTACTATGTTTACCAATTCCTTCTCTGAAACAATTTCTTTAATAGCTTGTAGTTGATCTCTTAACTGAGAGATTCTCACAAAGTATGATGTTATGTTTTCATCATCATTCATCTTCATGTCACATAGCTCATTCTTCAGACTGATTATTTATCCAATGTTTCTAACTGAGAAGAGGTTTGTTAGGGTATTGTACATCTTCTTCGATGAGTCAAGATGGGATATGTAGTGTATCAAGTGGTCTTTTACAGATTCCACTATGATACTCATAGCATTGATGTCACCGTCTTTGAAATTCTCCATAATTGCAATGTTCTGCGGTTCCTTCTCTTTTCCTTCTTCAAACTCTAGTTTCACGATCTTTCCTTTCACGATATCCAACAATTTATTCTTGGCAAGGATGAGGTCAATCCTTGTCTTCCATGCTATGAAGTTAGAAGCTCCATCTAACTTGTTTTCTGAATTCATAGAGTAAGTCATGGATGCTTTGACTTGGTCAACCCTAGATCTGACCAAAAACTCAAACTTGACGTCTTAGCTTGTTGAGAGTATCAGGATGTGTGCTAGGCTAGGGCACACTGATCTATCCGAAAATTAGGTCAATCCCTTCACTTAAGGTGCCTCAACGAGAGGATTAGGGTTTCTGCAACTGCACCTGCTAGTAACCCTAGCAACAGAGATTTGGTGAATGCTCTTGCTAGAAACCCTAGCGACAATTCTTCAACGAGCTTAATATACTTACAACTATGTTTCCTTCCAGTGGTTAGACTGAATGAAGGAGGTGTGGGCCCATAACTTGTTAGAATATAATGGATGTGCTCGTTTTACCATTGACAATATCGCTATTTTCACCCAACCATAGGCCGAAGCCACCCTCCGAGCACCTTAACCTTGACAAAGAATTACTCTGGAAGCAAACCCTAGGCTAGATAGTTAAACAAGGGTAGCAAACCTTTCCCCAAGGATAACACACCAACAAGAGCTGATCAGACAGTCCAAACCCTAACCAAGAGATAGTCCAACACAAACGTGATCTGCTAGCTGCAATGGCATCTCTCCTCCAAACCCGCGCACAAAATTGGGCACTAAAGTGTGCACAAGTGATGCTCTGCAATTCTGAGACTACCTCCTAGAATGAAGACTGGCCTCCTGTAGTTATAGTAAATCTGTCTAACTGCATGGGTCGACTTCTCATTCTGGGTATCTATCTGTTTAATATATATTATTTCTTCTGGTTGACTTCTTCTCTTGGAGGCTAATAACCTAATATAAATTATCTTCTTGAGCCGACAAGTCTTCTAGGGTTATTAGCCAACTCATTAGGGTTTCTTCTTTCTTCCTAGAGTATTCCATCCTCGTCAGGTTTACACGTGGAGGTAAATACCTCCCGCATCTACCATAATATAAAAAAATATAGCATTGACTAAGTATAATGATAATAGCTTGTCATAAACAATTTATGAAATGATTAACTAGCGATTAATGTTGAGTATGTAGAAAATTTTCTGCAATTAGATGGTTGTAGCAACATTTATAACAACAACAAATAAGTTAGTGATCTAGGCTAAACTAGGGTTAGAGATAGTTAGTAAATGATTAGGAGAAGAGTGTTTGAGTGTTTGATCAATCCTTCAACAAGAGAGAGGAAATGAATAGTTCCTTCTAGGGCGTATGGAGTCAAAGTGGTCGACTTCTTATAAGGCTGCAAATCAATTTGATAATGCACAAATGTATAAGAGGGAAAATTCATAGGAGAAGTAGTAACTTAAGCCCTCTATGCATTGACCTCAAGAGACAAGATGCTATGGTGTAGGAAAGTCTAGGACCTAACACCTTGATCTCCTTAGTATTATTATGGAGTAAAACTTATGCAAAGATAACTAAGTCAAAATCCTTAGAGTGCTATCAATTTAGGGCTCTAGGGTTTCACTAGTTTCTAGATTAATTCAATGAAAAGCTTGGAAAATAGAAAGTAAGAAAGTAGCAATTTAAGTTCCTTAATTCAAGCATTGAGTATACCATGCAATTTCATAATCTTGTATGAGAAAATAAAACCGTACACAAACCATTCAATAGATGACAAAAAATGCATATTTTACTTGCACTAAGAATAATCATGAAAATACCATGCAAGATCACCATAAAAACTTCCAAGATTGATCCAAGTTGCAAAAAATAGCCTTATAACAGAGTGCGCCTCACTATTTCATCCAATAGCCCTCAATAGGGTGCAAATTTCAGACCTATTCTCTTGTATGAGAAGTTATGATGTTAAAAATGAGAGTACTTTATGTTTATTTATACAAAACTTTGACCTTTAATTAATTTAGGACAAAAATAAGGCTGACCTGGCCAATTTACAATAAAATTCAATTTTGGCATAATAAAATTTAATTATAATCTAAAGACACCTCCAAGGGTGACATCATGCCATTCTAGGGTGACGTTGAGGCCTAAAGGTGGAACGTTGAGCCTAAAATGTAGGGCGCTTGGCCTCTAGAGGCCTCGAATGATGCCCACACATGTCACTAGGATAATAAATGCCTCCACAATGAAAAGCCTAGATTTCCATGACATCTAGGGTAATTATGGCGACGTCCAGGGCTCTCAAGGGCCAAAATCCATGTGGAAGAGCAAGGTCCCCCTGGGTCTAGGTCTGTCAGGGTGCCTCCAAAGGCAACACCCTTCTTTTTCCTGATGCAATTCTTCAATTTCTCCTTAACTTTGGATGGGGTTGCATCATCCATCTGTGGTATTTAAGCCGTCATGAAGGTCCGAGCTAATCATTCCCTCATGTGTACTTGTCCATCGGGAAAATTCCTACAACATCAACAAGTACTCCCTCGAGGGGTTCATAAGTCACAAGGATCACAACATGTAAATCACATCCAATAATTAAATTACCCAAACATGTGCATCAAACCCCCCTTAAAACAAACAAATTATTAAAGATGTTATGAAATTCAAAAATTTAGGTTTGGAGAAGGCCTCAGGGTGTCCTATTGGGCTAACCTCTCTTGAGTCTGGGGTGTTTCCTAGGTGAGATATAATCCAAGTCATGCAAGTGTATGAGGTGGCATGGGGTAAGTGTTTGGGCATGGGGTGCATGTAATAACAGGGAAATGTAAAGTATTATCTATGGGTGCCTTTGTAGAGGGAGAGCTCCACCTTGTCATAAATGAAATTCTTTCCTATCCCATTCATTGCCTTTTATTCTTAGCTTTATTTCTTTTTATCTTTTGATTTTGTGCCTCAAGGGAATAGTTGAGGGCCATTGTCTTGGATTGATGACCATAGGTGACAATGTTATCCACAAACATTTCATGGAAATGAGAAGGCTGGCTCATTATGAGACACCCTTTCTCTTGTCCATGCCACCAAGAGTCACTACCCTAGTTTGGTGACTAGATATGTGGTAGTGTCATACCGCTACATGCCCATTGTCATAATAGGTCAACTCATGATGAGACCTCTTATCCATCAACTAGTACCCTACGTGTTTATGTATCTTATGGGTCCCCTTTTCTTACTGAGATGCTTTTCACTTCTTTCTCAGGGATCTATGGGTGAAACATCTCAAAGGTTTCAACATTGGATTTTACCTCTTGCTAGCTACTTTTACCCTCTGGGCCTTTGTCCCCTTCTTTCCACAAGGTAAGGTACAACCGTTCCTAACGTAGCCAATCCAAATTCCTAAACAAGCATAGGGGAAATGGACAAAATAAATATGGAAAGTGGTAAGTATGGAGGGAACAAACGACAAATTTTCATAGACCCACCGAGTAGCAACCCATACTAAAGAGAAACCAACTTACGAGGGCACCATGTTACCCCTCCAGGTGTGAATGAGGCAAAGAGAATTATTTCCAAGCAAACGTCATGAAATGAGAAGGATTCAATACAACATATTCAAGTGCTTCAGAAATCAGAGTGATACATACCATGATACCCAGATTCATTACCTCATGGAGCAAGACCCGCCGCTACTTCAGGATCAGGTTGGTGGGATGGATACTGTTGCTAGTGATAAGTGGACTGCACTGAAGAAAAGAGGGGCCCTCCGGGGCCATGCTCAATTCATCTGGCTCTTGGTACTCCATGTCTAGGACCTGTGGGCCTTGAGACATGATCTCCTTAGTTATCCCTAGGCTATGGGATAACATCTGGCTCCAACTTGGGGACATGTGCTCACCGTAGAGTGCATGAGAACCTCAACATCTCTGGTATGACCTGTGCCTGCTAGATCTCAACAAAGGATATGAGTAATCCTTAGGGTGGTGATATCACCCCTTTTTCATATATGATAAAATAGACCAAATAAAACATCTCTAATCTAGCATGTGATCATGAACATACATATATACATAATGAAACAATACAATATGAAAATGAAACTACAACTATGCTAACATGATATGCATATGGTATATACAATGGATGCAAAATGCCTACCTATCCTAACTTACCTGTACTTACCTATGAAGTCCCTGCCCTACGATGGGGTTTGAGGAGGCGTCCACTAACTAGTAATGGGCGTTTTCTTCCTTCCAGTGTAGATAAATAGTAGGCATCGTTGACTAACTTCATTATGATTCTAAAAGGTCCAAGCAAAAATTTTGCATTCCCTTTAATATTGTTAGGCTAAATTTTCTTAGTGTCCCACATCCATACCATGTCTCCCTCTTGATATTATTTTGCTTCAAACTTTGTTGTTCCCTATACAACCCTAGTGTATTTTCTTGAGGGAGGAGGGTGGGATTCAACTGTAAGGACTTCTTGTTGACTTGGTTTAATCAAAATATCATCATCCCCTTTCTTTAGTAATTTTACAGATCCAATTTATTTGTCCTTATATTTATCTAAAAGTTGTTGATACTCTTGTTTCAGTGGCCATTGTATCTCATCAAAATCTTCATCTGTGGTGAAAGGCAAGTCCTATGGAGAAAATACAGGAAGGTTTTCCTTAATCGGCTCATGTGTTTCACTGATCTTAGTATCATTGTTAATATTGTGTACATGGACCTTGGCCATTGGCATATTTGGAAGGCGTGCAATAATCCCATTTATCATAGGCACGTTGATATAATTTAAATCCATATCCAATGTACCACCCTACATTGCAACAAAATTCCTGGACAAAAGCATCCCCCATACATCAGGGACATCTACCACCACAATATCCATATGGATCACTCTCTTAGGATATTTAACAAGGTGCACTTCAATAGTCTCAACTACCCTATGAGTGGGTATGGCCCTGGATTCAAAACTGGACACATTCCTATAAGGTCGTGTATCCCTTAGGCCTATTTTCTCCATGACTTTAAAAGACATCATGTTGGCACCTACTCCCGAGTCAAGCATACAATTGTTGAGACATTCGTTATTTATTATCAATAACATAAAGAATGATGGGTGTCCATCATATTGAAACCTAAAATGGTCTGCTTGTAACATAATAAGAGGGTCTATTAGTTCATCCAACACATTGAAAAACTTTTCAAACCTTTCTTTAATGGATGGAACCTTGATAACTACCTTCAATGGGATGGTTACATGCATTTTGGCTAATGAACCTTCCAAGTCAAAATTCAAGTCAATCTTATCAGTCTTAGAAGAAGTTTTAGGAAGGAGTATGTTCATAGGTGGAGGTTTTGGTTGTGAATATGTAGGTACTGTAGAGAGAGGTTGGTTCATTCGATTTTTCCTAGTATACACTTGGAATTATTGTTTTTTCAACTTCTCTCTTGATTCTTGATTAAGGATATTGATTACCTCCATCCTAGCCTTCCTGGCTTCTTCCTTTATACCTTCTTCATGTTCTTCAGATGTGATATTAAGGAAATATTGTGGCTCCTCAATGGTATGGTCGATAACATTGACTTGATCACGTTCACCATTATTTAGAGGGAATTCATGCTCCCAATGTGATTCTCTGCATTGGAAACACCATGGGTTCTCCCCAGCCATGTTTGTAGGGGATAAAGTGTTAGGGACCTCTTGATCGTTCTTAGGATTGAAACCTTGGCCACCCCTTTGGAATTTTCCCTTATAAGGAGGTCTAGGAGCTTGTTGTTGGTCTCTTTATAGATTGACAATCCTATTCATCATTAACTCCTAGGTTTTTACCATGCCATCTACAATCAATTGTATCTTTTCCAAACTAGCGCCAATATCTGAAGCAGACTTAGCATTGTGGACTACTTTCAGTTTAGCATCCATCTTGACTCTTGGGGCAGAGAAAGGTTCTACTTTGGATAATGATAGGTTATTTTAAATTTTCATAGCCATATCATGGGATTTTTGGATTGTTCTAGGAGCTTTGTATCTGATAAGGAGACCCATTTGTCCTGTAAAGGATTTGGTGTAAAGAAAGAGAAGAAAGTTGTTTGAAGGGTGATGGCTTGCTGGGATCTGTTGTACTAGCCTCTCAAATTTATCATGAAATTCCATAACAACTTCATTCCTAGCCTTTATGATGTTTTTAAGCCTTGTTAGCAACATGTTAGGGTCTTCCTTGATAATCCATATTTTGAGGAACTCTTCCTCTAATTTGTCCATAGATGTAATACTAGGATCAGGGAGACCATTATAGCATATTATAACTCCATCATAGAGGTTAGGAGAGAACAATTTCATTTCAAAATATTTAGCATCATCACTGGGATGAAGTTGGAAAAAGGCCCAAAAATTTCTCATATGGTCCTCGACGCTGACTACATCATTACAAGTGAACTTAGGTATCCACTTCTCATACCTAGGGGGCATTTTCTGAGGGTATCCTAGAATGTTTGTCATGTATAACGGTTTAAAATTTTTGGAGGACCATTATTTTTGGTTATTAGCCTAATTTGGATTAAGGGTCTGAGTTTGAGCGTTAGACATTGTGTTCAAGGGAAGATTACCTCCAAATAATGATTTTATATAGGATAGTTTCTAGGAGGCCTTCTTTTGTAATACTTGGGAGGATTGGTATATCTCCCTTAATTTAGTGGAGTCACTAGATACTATTCCTGAGTTTATCAAAGGGATGAGGGGATCACCCTCAGTGGAGTCGCCGGGTAAGCTATGTGAATGAAGGCTTTGGATAAAGGCTTACCAAAAAAGTGTTTTTCGAGGAATATTGACTCAATGTTCCCCGGAAACGACGCCAAAAATGTTATCGCACAATCTGTACTTTCCCAAATCCCAAGGTAAGTAGAGATATTGGCATAAGAAACATGATATCCTATCACTGTCACCTTAATAGGAAATCCCCACTTTATAGGGATAGGCAATGTCTACCCCAAGGGAGGTGTCCCTAGTAACCTAAACGACTGGATGATTAGGGTTATTGTTGGCACAAAGGCAGACCCAGGGTTCAGATCCAAGAGCACACCAACAAGCCCTAACTACTCACCCTTTCGACAACTTCGAAGAAGATGCAGTCTCACCCGAAGTAGCTATGGGGGGGTTGCAGAACAAAGATGTCTACAACCAAGGGGATATCAAGCGGATCCAATACAAAATCAATACAACAATTATATATCATCTACCAGTCCAGATCTACTCCATAGAACTATCTATCAGATCCAACACAGTAATGCAATAATGATATACCTCATGGCACAGCAAAGCATCAATCACATACAACACAAAATATACGTGGTTCACCCTCTCTCTAGGGATACATCCACAAAAATGTTCTTTATAATATATTAAGATGAAGCATACAGTTCTTGTCTGTGCTCTTAGCTAGTATATCTTCTCTCTTCTCCTCTCTCTCCCCTTCTTGTGCACCGAATTGCAGGGTTGATATTTGCACCCAGTTGAAGATATTACAATACCAGAAGGCTCTCACACTTAACACTTCTCTCTCACACAACAATAATCACTTGCATCAATAAAAAAACTAGAACGAACCCCCTTTCCTCAAATAGGTTCTTATTTATACATTACAAGAGCTCACCGACATCCTTAGGTGGAAACCTAGGTGTCAAAATCCTAGATACCAAAACCCTAGGTGTCTAAAACCCTTGGTCAACTTGATCCGTGTTTTCAGGGCTTCGCCATGCTGTCTTTCCTTCTTTCTCACGTGGTGCTCCAAAGAATCCAACGTTGGCTTTTTCCTCTTGCTGATATGTCCACGATCCGTCTTTCTTTCTGATCTGTCCTCCTTGATCTCCTTGTCCAATCGTCTTGCTTCCTTTTACTTCGCTCCATCTTTTCTGCTTCTTTTGCTCACTTAGACCCAATAACAATCACTGTGTCTTCTGTGCAGTTTGCATTTAGCCTTTTCTTCCTTGATTTCCGCTTTCTTCCATACCCAAGGGCCAATAGGCCCCCAACACTCACCTGTGACTCATCCTGAGGCACTTCAGATCTGATCTTCCTGTTTTACTTCGACTTCAGACTGCACAATGCATCCTTTTCTTTCTGCTCTATGTCTCCTTTCCTTCCTTATGCAAACTGTATTTTCTGTGTCTGGTACTCAGTTTCAACTGCACCTGGTACCTATACCCTTTTCCTCATGCTTTTATTGAGAGCAGTGAGGCAACTGGTTGTCATAATACAACTTCAACCGACTCCCATTCACCAAATCTTCCTTCCATTCTCCATTCAAAGTATTCAACTGCGCAACTCCTCCTTCTGTAATGTAAGCAACCTCATATGGCCCAAGACAATGCATTATGAAATTCCCAGGATGTTTGATGAACTTATTGTCATGTACCAGTACTAGATTGCCTTTTTTAAATGCCTTCTTCTTAATGTGTCTGTCATGGTAGGCCTTCTCTCTTTCTTTCTGGAGCTGCTGATGAAATTCTGCAACAAATTCGTCTTCCTCCCATTCGACCAACTGTGCAAGCCTCTCTCAAACAACACCAGTGTCGTCCATATCTGTAAAGGCAACAATTCTTAAGCTTGGTACCAAATATTCCATTAGGACAACGAATTCAAGACCATACACCAATTTAAATGGAGTTTTCATTGTTAGTTTCTTGCAAGTTGTTCTATAGGCCCATAATACTGCTGGTACTCTTAAATATGAGCCATCTCTATTAACACTTCAAATCTTCATTAGCGTTGTCTCCAAGATTTTGTTGAATGCTTTAACTGTCCCATTTGCTTGTGGATGATAAGGCGTGCTCATCTGATGATGAACTGTAAATTCCTCGGTCAAGGATTCAATGATTTTATTTATGAAATATGTGCCTTGATCACTCATAAGGATCTTTGGGCATCCAAACCTAGTTATGATGTCATCAAATATGAAGCACGCAACTGTAGTTGCACTACAATCCTTAACTTCTCTTGCTTCAACCCATCTAGTCAAGTATTCTATCGCAGTAATGATGTACCTTGCTCCTGTGCGCTTCCCTGGTGGGTTTATAGGTCCCACGAAGTCGATGGCCCATTTATCAAATGCTTGTAGGGTCATTTGTGGTGCTAATGGAATTTCATCTCTTCCGGAGGGTTTCCTAACTCTTTGGCATACATTGTAGGTTCTGTAATAGTCTTTAGCATCTCTGTGTAAGGTAGGCCACCAAAGGCCAGCTCTAAGAAAATTCTACACAGTGGCTTTCCCTATGTAGTGTCCTCCTATGATGCCTTCATGAGCTTTTGCGAGGATCAATGGTAGCTATACCTCCATACCACACCTTCTCAATATCTCATTAGGTCCTATTTTGTATAGTTGTCCAACTATAAGTGAAAAATTCACAGCGCACACTACTAGCTGTTTCTTCTGGGGAATTGTATACTCACTCGGTGCCATTCCTGTGACAGGAATTGGACTATCTCTGCGAAGTGGTCATCAATATTTCTAATGGCTAGTAGCTGTGCATCCAATAGTGTATCCTCCAAAATAGTGGGTTCTTCTCCATGTTCCAACCTAAACAAGTGGTCGGGACCTTTGTTCATTCTTCTTGTCTTAACTACGATCTCAAAATCATATTCCTGAAATAGCAGAAGCCATCTACATATCCCCCCCCCAACACTGGCTTGTTGACTAGGTATTTTAGTGCAGAGTGATCAATAAACATTTTAAAGTGTCCTCCCAACAAGTAGTGGTGAAATTTCTGCAGCACATACACCATGGCTAACCCTTCTCTCTCAGTAGTGGTGTAATTAATCTCAGTTGTTGATAGCTTTCTGATAGAAAATGATAATGGGTGGTTGATGTCTCCTGTTCCTGGTTGTGCTAACACAACTCCTAATGCAATATAAGATGCATCGACATGCACATGAAACTCTTTACTTCAATCTGGGAAAACTAGAATAGGCGCAGTAACCATTTTCTATTTCAGTGTGTCAAAGATCTGCTGGCATTCTTCCATCCAATGAAATTGACAATCTTTCTTCAAAAGATTCTCCATAGGTGCTGTAATCTGGGCATATCCTTTAATGAACTTCCTGTAATATCCTGTATGTCCCAGTGCAGTGTGCAACTGTTTGACTGAAGTAGGAGGGGGTAGATCAACTATGATGGAAAATTTAGATGGATCTACTAGAAATCTTTGCTTGCATACAATATGACCTAACAAAACTCCAAATGGTGAGAAGAAGATGCACTTATTCATATTAAAGGAAATTTTACACTGCCTGCATTTGTCCAACATTAGCCTTAGACATTCAATATGATTCTTCAGTAAACTAAAACCAGTCCAATCATCAAAGTATGCTTCTAGAAATTTATGCAAGAACTCTTTGAATGATTCGACTACCACCCTGGAAAAGATGGCTGGGGCATTCTTCAATTCAAACGACATTACTGTATATTGGTAGGATCCCCATTCTGTGGCAAAGTTAGTCTTATGGCGATCTTCCTTGGAAATCCGGATCTGATGGTATCCTGAAAATCGATCTGTAAAAGAATATACTTCTTGACCTCCTACATTATCTAACACTTCGTTAGTAAATGGCATAGGGAAGGGGTCATGCAAACATGCATCATTCAACTTCCTGAGGTCTACGTAGAGGATCTCTCCTGTCTTCTTGTCTTGTACCACCATAGGGATAATCCACTCTGACTCTCCAACAAGTTCTATAATCATCGCTTCTAGCATTTTGTCGAGCTCAATATTCACTTTCTCCTTATATTTAGGGTTTAATCTGTAGGGTCTCTGATTGAATGGTCTTGCATCTGGCTTCAAAGGGATCCTCATTTCTCCCATAGGCCCTTTAATGCTTTTCATATCAGTGAACTTGGTCGGAAACAAGTCCTGATATTCATGCAGTAACTCGATGATCTTGTCAATAGTGGTAGCATCCCAATAATGTCCAACATTTGCAAGCTTCGGTGTTTTCTCTATTCCAATATTAACTTTCTTGATCTTGATCAGTTGTCCAATAAATGGTAGCTCAACTCCTGGTCCTCCCACATCTCTCTGGCCTTCTGTCTCTGCGATGTTCACCTTCCTAGGATCATCATCTTCATCAACGTTGATGTTCTAACAGCCTTGTAGTTTCTGGATAGGCGCAGTCCATTCATCCTCTTCTTGCTCCAAAGGGAAGCTAGGTGACTCCTCAAAAAATTTCTGTCTTACAGTCTTTAATGCTTGATCTACTGCAGGATATTGGATTTTGAATAAGAAGGTGGTGACAAAGTTCTGATTCATACCTTCCCACTCTGTAGTGATGAGGTGCAGTTCTGCTTGAAGGTACCAATTGATAGGGATAGTGCCCAACGTGGTTATGAATTTGTGCACCCACTGCTCTTGAGGGATGGCTCTCTAGGCTTCCTCACAATTTCGCACATGGTCCTTTGGGTAGCTTCGACCTGTGTATCGATCTCAACCTTCTACTTTTTCTGAGAACCACACTGTCATCAAAGTATGACATTGTACCCAGTCTGTAATGTTGTATTTATGTGTCCCCCACCATCTTTCTGGTGTGGATTTCAAGGCCTCATCCATTGCCAACAAGTGTTGTTGCATTGGTACACTTTCTTCAAAGTCCGATAAGAATGTTTCTAACGGATTTAGACCATCAAAGGTGGGTAGGTTATTTACTGTTGTGCCGATATAGCATACTTCCCTGGTTAATATAGCACATCTCCTTGTAGATACTTCATACATTTTGTTCTTCCATTTCTCCAGTGATTCTTCTGAGTCTGATGAACATGCGCTGTCACTTCTCCAGCTCAAATTTCCATCCGCCGTAGGATTAATGTAATCCTGTTGTTTGGCTATTAATTTGCATATGTTTTCCAGTTTGTATGCATGGTCTTCTTCTTTGACGGGCTTAGTGTATCGCAGACCTTCATCGGGATATAATGGTGCGATGAACCTAAGGCCATCTCCTTCAAACATCATTCGTCTTTTCTTTAAATCGACCACAGTGGAATTATTGAAATCCCAATCAATTCCTAACAATGCAGGATAAGGACAACTATCATCAACTATCTCAATTACCTCGAAGTCTGAAAACGTCCTTACTCCGTTGATGCCCACACAAACATGTTCCAATCTGCCAAAGGGGCTTACTGCCTGTTGATTAGCCATCCTAATCCTGATAGGGGAATATATAAACTTAGGTTTTCCCATCAGTGCCCGGGTTTGCTTCGTCATGACATTGACCTCCGACCCTAAGTCGAGGACCACATAGTCTATATCATATTCTCCAATCTGAGCATTCAAGTGTAACTCCTTATTTGTCCTTGTCTTCTTGGATAGTTGATGTATTTATTTATTTAGTAAAGGATCTACCCTTCCAATATCATACTGTCTGACCAAATTTTGCAGTTCTTGTATAGCTTTCTCATCTTTAATCAGCTCTATAAATGTATAGAAGAAACTGACAAGTTTACTTGCCTCTTTTCCATCTCTGGGTGAAGCAGAATAATAAAATTCTAGAGGCATTCCACATTATCTGACTTCTGGCCATGTATTTGATGAAGAAACTTGGTCTCCCTTGAATTCTCTTCTTTCCTCGAACATTTGTTTTTCTTTCTTTGCATCAAAAGTTTGTGTCTTCTCTGCAGCTTTCCTGATTCCTGATTCTTCGGCAGTATTTCCTTGGTTCATTCTGTCTGCTCCTGTAAAAATGCCTCCTTGAGTGATAACAACGAATCTAGGTTCTTCTCCATGAGGTTAAGCTTTGATTAATTGTATCTGTGGGTTCTGCTGAGGTCCCCGTTTCTCTTGAAGTTTAGCCAACAATGCTGGATATTCCTCGATGACATGCTTGAAAGAGTTGCAATAGCTGCAAATGGTACAAGGGTTTTGACAGTCCCTTGCCAAGTGTCTAGACTGAGCGTAGTTATAACAAATTATCTGTCCTCGACTTCGACCCATACCTCCTCCTCTTCCTCTTCCTCGAAATCCACCACGAGGGTTGAAGTTTCCTCTCCCAGGGAGTTATACTGTGCAATGTTTCCTTCTTGCTGTACTTCACCTTGAATCCTATATATATCCCTTGACCTTTCATGCATGAGATCGTAAGCCATACAATCCTTATCATCGTTTCCTACGGACTTATAGAACGTGCACTACAAATTTGAGGGTGTCTGAACATAGTTTTGCATGTAGTAGCACTCACCAGGGCAATGTCTGTTTCTACATACCTCGCACTAGGGTAGGGTAACTTGTTTCAAGGGGATCGGAGCTCCAGAGGCCAAGTATTCTTTGAATAGGGGATAATGTTCCTTGTCATGGCCTTCAGACCTGCATCTGACACACCATATTTCTTCTCTTTTATCTTTTCCCTTGTCTTTCTTCATATCTTCTACCTGCAGAGATAAACTAGTTAGCTGATTCAATATTTGACTCATACCTGAACTGGATTCTCCCATAGGGGAAGATTCTAGATTCATGGCGATCTCCAATGCTTCGGCCTGCGAAGCAATCTTTTGCTGCATCATAGGAACTCTGATGTGTGGTAAGAGGGAAACAATGAACCATTCCTTGTTCTGCTCATCTGGGATTTGAAAACTTAGATGTCCTATCAAGGTCTTGAATCTCTGATCGAACTCCCATACCGGTTCAACTATTCTCTGCTTGATTTCTTTCAATTTTGTAATGCACTGCGATTCTGACTTAGGTTTCTTGAATTCAACAATCAACGAAGTCTTGATGGAATTCAACGGTTTAGGCGTAGCTCCTTGGACAAATTTCATATACCAGCTTAGTGCACGATCTCTTAGGGTAGTACTGAACTGAGCTCATTTGATAGCTTCATCAGTGATATTATTAATGCTCCACATAGCTTCACAGAGAAACCAATGATTTTTAGGGTCTTCAAATCCATCTCCTCTAAAGGTGGGTAACCTCATATCATCTTCAATAGATCTCCCTAGGTTTCTGGACTGAGTATGTGGTGGACTACTAGTGATAGTGCTCTGAGCGCTCTAGTGACTCTGATTACTCTAATTTCTTAATGTTGCTGAAACAACAATATGATTAATAGTACTTACTTCAATAGTCGGCGCAACTCCTTGTTATCGCACAATTTGTATGAAGGGTTTAGGTAGCTTGAGTCAAGGCTTCAAACTGGCGTAACATGATCTTCCCCACCCACTATCACCTCGATGGGGAGCTCTTTCTATTTAGGGTGGATAATCCCAAGGGAGACGTCCCTAGTAATCTGGGGTTCTGAAGGAGAAGGGTCAAGGTTTAATGCAAAGGTTAAGGATAAGATTCCCTTCACAGATTACTGCCAATATGATAGTCAAAAAAGAAGAAGATATTTCACTGGATGGCACCTGTTTGTGAGACAAGACAAATGAAGCTAGAAAATGTGCTGCAGTGGTTAGTAGTTCACAATATTAATGACTATATTTTATATATATGAGCATTAATGAGAGTAATTATTGACGAAGTCAATGATTGCAGTAAAAGCTTATATTAATGTCACTTCTTCAATAAATACACAAGAGATAATGGCATTCAATGTGTAAAATCAGATCTTTATTATGTCACAATGCAATAAATATCAGAAATCTGCTCATATATAAATACTGTTGCTGCGTCATAATTGCAGAATTAGGGTGACGTCAGCCCTAGTATTAGGTCAATTTTGGAAGGGAAAAAGTGAACGTTTTGCACAATAAGCCAAAGGAAGTGATCTATACTTCAATGACAACCAAATTACAAAGTTTTACACTTAAATAAG
>ML798636.1:178358-194791 GCA_009831015.1 Picea engelmannii | reverse complement strand
ATATCATAGCAATGTAAATCACATTTCATCATTAAAGTTATCAGATATATGCATGAAATCCCTATCATATCATCTAATATCTCAAAGACATTACACAGATCTACTATACAAAGGTAAGGAAACCAACAGAAAAACCTATTGGGCTAATAC
The DNA here is from genome assembly GCA_009831015.1 of Picea engelmannii. Classification (NCBI taxonomy): domain Eukaryota; kingdom Viridiplantae; phylum Streptophyta; class Pinopsida; order Pinales; family Pinaceae; genus Picea; species Picea engelmannii. The sequence continues at coordinate 194,641 of ML798636.1, read as the reverse complement.
CCACAAGAGATGGAAAGTTTCCTCAAAATATTATTCAAGCCATGTTTAATGCGGTGATATGGTTTTAGGGATGTCCAGTCATAGTAAGACCAAGGGCTGGTTTTGTCTGTGGGTGCCTTTGTAGGAGGCGAGCTGTACCCGTCATGGATGCATTTTTTTCCAAGCCCTTTTATTGCCTTATCTTTCTTTCATTTCTTTCTTTTTACTACAAGGTCTGACCAGAGGACACTACCTTGGCTTGGTGGCCAGAGTTGACAGCGTTACCCACTAGTATCTTCGCAGAAATGAGAAGGCTGGATCGTGATGAGACCCCCTTTCCTTTGGCCATGCAACCAAATGTCACTGCCCTGGTTTGGTGATCAGATAGCGGCAATGTCATACTGCTAAATACCTATGAACATAATGGGCCGACTCGTGATGAGACCTCCCATCCTCTTGGTTAGGTCTTGCATTTATTTATTTTATCATTTTTCTTAGGGTCCCTTAGTTTCTTATCGACATGATTTTTATTGCCTTCTCGGGGATCCCCTGGGCGAAGCATCTCTAGGTTTTATTTCCTATGGATTTTATCTTTTACCAGCTGCTTTTACCCCCTGGGCCTTTAGCCCCTTCTTCCCACAAGACAAAATGTACCCTGAGAGGTTATCCTAATGGCCAGACTAGGGGAATGGGATGGATGAGCGGGGTATAAGATGTAAAAGTGATAAGATGGTGGGAGCAGACGATGGCTCTGCAAACCCCCTTTGGTGGCTTACCAAAACCCATGAATACCAACTTGCTAAGTTACCCCATCAATCACCCCAACAATGGTCAAGTGGATTAGTGTAAGATCCAAGCAGTCATCCGAAATGAAAGGAACCTGATGCATATATAAGAATTTTATAACGATCAAATATGACACATACCATGATACCTCGGACCAATTACCTCATGGAGAAAGAGTCCTCTCTGATGCAAGCCCAGGCCGGTAGTGATGGAAGCTGCTATTGCTGACAGGACAAGTCTGGCTGAGAAGAAGAAAGATGGGCCCTCCAGGGCCATTCTCAATTCAATCTCGCTCTCAGTACTCCATGTCTAGGACCATGTGGGCCTCGAGACATGATCTCCTAGTTATCCCTAAATATCAGGGATAACACTCTTGAAGCTTCTGGTTCTTCTTGGCGAGGCTCTGCAACTTTCCCTTCCTATGAATGCTCCTCGTTTGTCAGATCTACCTCTTCTCCACCGTAGAAACCCTCGTTCCCGTAGTTTTTATTAAACAAGTTCACGAGAGGAACTTCTCTGAACACTCTCCCACTACGCGTATGTACAACCTATGTGTCACTATCGCTATCCGAATTCTTGAACATTAGCATTTTCAGATCTTTCTAGCTACTATATCTTCAAGATGTTCTTCTCATGCAATAACATCTTGATCCTCCGCTTCAGAAAATGTAAAAAATTTCTTCTGGGTCCCTTGAAGAAATATCTTGTGGCTTGGCTATATGACTCTAGTATGTCAACAAAAAACTCGGTGATATAGCCTCCAATGGTACTATCAAACCAGTGATCTACTGCTCTTGACACGATGTTATCAACTCTCTTGACCTTCTTGATCAACGTCGACGTCCAAACCACAGGTGGCCTAGATATGACCTCAAATTGGGCATCTTCTAACCTAGCTAGCCACTCATATAGCTCCTGATGGATTCCTCCAAATAAAATTTTGTGTATATCAGTAAAGATATATCTCTCCAACCAATCCTCTGTACTAAGATTAAGGTTCTTATTCTGGGCTTCAGCGAAGTCCTTTTCTTGGTCTTCTATCCACTTCTGAATCTCTATCTTCGATGGAAACCACCTTGACATTCCCTCAAGAATATTCCCATCCCGACAACGGAACCATTTGTTGGCACAGGGGCAGACCCAGGATTCAGCTCCAAGAGCACACCAAGAATCCCTAACTACTAGCCCTTTCGGCAACACCTGCGAAGCAGATGCAGTCTCACCCGAAGTAGCTATGGGGGGGTTGCAGGACATAGATGTCTACAACCAAGGGGATATCAAGTGGATCCAATACAAACTCAATACAATAGTTATATATCATCTACCAGTTCATATCTACTCCACAGAACTATCTATCAGATCTAACACAATAATGAAATAATGATATACCTCATGGCACAGAACAGAGCATCAATCACACACAACACAAAATATACATGGTTCACCCTCTCTCTAGGGGTACATCCATAGAACTGTGCTTTATAATATATTAAGATGAATCATACAGTTCTTGTTTGTGCTATTAGCTAGCATATCTTCTGTCTTCTCCTCTCTCTCCCCTTCCCATGCACCCAGCTGCAGGGTCGATCTTTGCACCCAGCTGAAGATCTTACAATACCAGAAGGATCTCACACTTATCACTTCTCTCTCACACAACAATAATCACTTGCATCAATAAAAAAACTAGAACAAACCCCCTTTTGTCATCTAGGTTCTTATTTATACATTACAATAGCTCACCGACATCCTTAGTCTGAAACCTAGATGTGAAAACCCTAGATACCAAAACCCTAGGTGTATAAAACCCTTGGTCAACTTGACCCACGTTTTCAGGGCTTCGCAAACCTGCCTTTCTTTCCTTCTCACGCGGTGCTCCAAAGCATCCAATGATGGATTTTTCCTCTTGCTGATCTGCCCATGATCTGTCTTTCTTGCTGGTCTGTCCTCCTTGATCTCATCGTCCAATTGGCTTGCTTCCTTTTACTTCGCTCTGTCTTTTCTTCTTCTTTTGCTCACTTCGACCCAGTAATAGTCACTGTGTCTTCTGCGTAGTTCACATTTCTCCTTTTCTTCCTTGATTTCCGCTTGCTTCCATACCCAAGGGACAACAATTATGTTCAAGATATACTCCCCCCTCTCATTGGTTACCAAATTCACTAAATCAGTGTCTAAGAAAATGAGGTTAATGAAGTGCTTGATGTACCTACTCGGAACAAGAAAATATATCATACATATACAATAATTCCAAGTATAAATATGATAATAACACCTTAGTAGACAATGGATAGTGACAATAAGTGCTAGATGATATAAAATTGCAGCAGTTAATAAGTTTACAATAACAATTGATAAAATGTAGAAGCTGCAACAAATACTCAAAAAAAATCTTGAAAAGACAATGAAAGGATAACATTGACTAAGTAGAATGATAATAACTTGTCATAAGAAATTTATGAAATGATTATCTAGCAATTAATTTTGAGTATGCAAAACATTTGCTGCAATTAGATGGTTGTAGCAACATTTATAAAAACAACAAATAAGTTAGTGATCGAGGCTAAACTAGGGTTAGAGATAGTTAGAAAAAGCTTAGGAGAAGAGCGTTTGAGTGTTTGATCAATCCTTCAACAAGAGAGAGGCAAGAAATAGTGCCTTCTAGGGATTATGGAGTCAAAGTGGACGACTTCTTCTAAGGCTGCAAATCAATTTGATAATGCACAAAAGTCTAAGAGGGAAAATGCATAGGAGAAGTAGTAACTTAAGTCCCCCTATGCATTGACCTCAAGAGACAAGATGTTATGGTGTAGAAAATTCTAGGCCCTAACACCTTGCTCTCCTTAAGATTCTTATGGAGTAAAACTTATGCAAAGATAACTAAGTCAAAATCCTTAGAGTGCTAGCAATTAGGGATCTAGGGTTTCACTAGTTACTAGATCAATTCAATGAAAGGCTTGGCAAATAGAAAGTAAGAAAGCAAAAATTTATGTTCCTTACTTCAAGAATTAAGTATACCATGCAATTCGATAATCTTATATGAGAAAATAAAACCATACACAAACCATTCAATAGATGAAAAAAAATGCAGATTTTACTTACTTGCACCAAGAATAATCATGAAAATACCAAGCAAGATCACCATAAAAACTTCCAAGATTGATCCAAGTTGAAAAAAATAGCCTTATACAAGAGTGCGCCTCACAATTTCAGCCAATATCCCTCAATAGGGTGCAAATTTTAGACCTCTTCTCTTGTATGAGAAGCTGTGATGTTAAAAATGAGAGTACTTTATGTTTATTTATACAAAACTTTGACCTTTAATTAATTTTAGGTGAAAAATAAGGCCGACTTGTCGAATTTAAAATTAAATTAAGTTTTGGCATAATAAAATTTAATTAGCATCTAAAGACACCTCCAAGGGTGACGTCATGCCATTTTAGGGTGAAGTTGAGGCCTAAAGGTGGAACATTGAGCCTAAAATGTAGGGCGTTGGCCTATAGAGGCCCCAAATGATGTCCACACGTGCCACCAGGATCATAAATGCCTCCAAAATGAAAAACCTAGCTCTGGATGACGTGTAGGGTCATGACGATGACATCCAAGGACCTCAAGGGCTAACGTCCATGTGGAAGAGAAAGGTCCCCCTGGGTATAGGTCTTCCAGGGTGCCTCCAAAGGCAACATCCTTCTTTTTCCCGACGAAATTCTTCAATTTCTTCTTACCCCTGGTTGGGGTTGCATCATCCATCTGTAGGATTTAATCCCTCATGAAGGTATGAGCTAATAATTCCCTCATGTGTACCTGTCCATCGAGAAAATTCCTGCAACAACAACAAGTATGCCCTTGAGGGGTTCATAAGTCACAGGGATAATAGCATGTAAATCACATCCAATAATTAAATTACCCAAACATGTGCATCAAGCCCCCCTTAACCCATAAAAATTCTCAAAGACGTTATGCAATTTGACAAGTTAGGTTTGGAGAAGGTCTCAGGGTGTCCTATTGGGCTAACCTCTCTTGAGTCTAGGGTGTTTCCCAGGTGGGATCTAATCCAAGTCATGAAAGTGTATGAGGTGGCATGGGGTAAGTGTTTGGGCATGAGGTGCATGTAATAACAAGGAAATGTAAACTCTTACCTGTGGGTGCCTTTGTAGAGGGCGAGTTGCACCTTGTCATAAATGAAATTGTTTCCTATCCCATTCATTTCCTTTTTTTCTTATCTTTATTTCTTTTGATATTTTGCTTTTGTACCTCAAGGGAATAATTGAGTGCCACTATACTGATTTGATGACCAGAGGTGACAACACTATCCACAAACATTTCACGAAAATGATATGGCTGGCTTGTGATGAGACCCACTTTCTCTTGGCCATGCCACCAAGAGTCACTACCCTGGTTTTATGACCATATAGGTGGTAGTGTCATACCGCTACATGCCCATGGTCATAATAGGCTGACTCATGATGAGACCTCCTATCCATCAACTAGTACCTTGAGTGTTTATATATCTTATGGGTCGTATTTTCTAACTAAGAATATTTTCACTAATTTCTCGGGGATCCCTGGGCAAAGCATCTCAAAGGTTTCAACATTGGATTTTAACTCTTTTCAACTACTTTTACCCTCTGGGCCTTTAGCCCCTTCTTCCCACAAGGTAAGGTACAACCCTACCTAGAGTAGCCAATCCCAATGCCCAAATAAGGATAGGGGAAATTGTTACACATTATTTTCATCATCCCTATGACTGTTAATGATGTAAACCTATCTGTTGCCTTCAGATGGGTCAGTAGCTTGAGTTCCTGAAGAAAGAAGAGAGAAGAACTTTTCCTGAGAAAAGAAGTTGCATTCTCCTTTGTAAAAACCCTATTAAAGAGGATGTTTGTAGGTTGCTATATAGGCAGGGTGCGGGAATGCCTGATTCTCGCAGGCTGCACCATCACTGGGTTGCGAGAGGTTCGTAGGTTTCTCTATAAGAAGGGTGCGAGAATGCTCATATGTGGGAAAAATGAGCATCTTCTCAATGCTTCTAGAAGGAGAAACTTCCATGGTGAGGTGGCAGCCAAATGGTTTGGATATTACTCGCTTTCATGATTTGGTGGGATCATCCTAACCTCCTCACCTTATCCTCTTCAGCTTATAAAAGGAGAGGAGCTCTCATGGAGAAAGTTAGCTGGGGATTGGATGAGATTAGCTTTTGGGATTAGCTTGGAGTGGTTTTTGGCTTGGGATTGTTAGCTTGGTTAGAGTGGCTTTGAGATTTGCTTGGTCAAGATAGATTGTGAGTAGTTATCAGAGCCATGGTTTCAGAATCCTTGGAGCAAGAAGTGTGTGGGGAACGAAGGAAAGTTGGAAGGGACCTTACGACATCAAGGCCATGGTTGTAATCTCTCTTTCACATTTAATATGATACAGTAATATGATTCTTTCCTATAAATATTGTTGTGTTTTATTGTATGATTCCTTGATCACATACATAGGTTTATATTGAGTTTATGCTATTACTATCACTTTGGTTGGTTGCGTTTTTTTGCAGGATCATCATTGTATGAGCGTTGGAACGGAGCTAGGATGGCGATGGCAAGAGGAAGCGATGTTTAAATGGTATGTCACCTATCCCTTTTTAGTTAGTAAATTCAATATTTAAAACTTAAGGAAAACGTCATGTTCTGGTGTGTTTTGTTCTAGATCTAGTTGGATCTAGGGAGATCAGTTAGCGTCTGCACCTACCGATTTATCCAATAACAAAATTGGCGACCATACTGGGGAACAAATTGTTTCCTAGTTATTCTAGTTTCCATTGCTTTGATTGCTTGATTTATGGTCTCTGAGTCTGTGGGAGATCCATCCAGACTCTCTAGATCTGAAATTTCACTCAAAATTTTTGTCCTTTTTCCAAATTTTTCTTGATTACAAACCTTCTTGCACTGTACCTCTCTATGGCCTGCAATAATTATTGATGTTTGCACCTTACTGTTCAGTTCAATGCGACCTTCTCGCACCCTGCCTGTATCTAGACTGCGAGAATCCCTAATTCTCGCACTGTACCCCACTACCAGGCTATGAACTCATTTGTAAAAGTTTTGGATTAGGTCTTCCTGTCTTTTTGATGCCCAGTTTTGCTTTGATCAGCTGGATTGAACTTTTGGAGCCTATATTGATCTGGTTACAGTCTGCTTGGCATTCTTTGAGTTTCTTTTGGCCATATTTGCTTTGTTTGGTTTTGAAGGATTAGTCTCTTGCTTTGAGTGTCTTTCAATTTCAAAGCGTGTGTTTTCTTTAGAATTGTTTAGGGAAAGATCAGATTTCTTCTAAATAGTTCGCTTTAAAAGAAAACTTTTAGTTTGGGTTTCTTTGTTTTAAGAAAGTTCATTATTGCTTTTAGTGAAATTTTTGAAACAAAAAGATTTAATTTCTTGCTTTATATTAGACTGGGGGCATCCTTGCATTTGAAGTAACGAAATTGCATGATTCTTGGCATTTGTTGGTCTTAAATTCTTGAGAATATTTATATTGATTAGTTTTAAGATTTTGGGACATTGTGCATCTAGGAATGATAAATGTTTTCTCCTTCTCATAGCATAGCTTTCATCGAAATGAAAAGATTGCATCTTCATCTCTATGCATAACTTTTGAGTCGGTCAAAACACCATATTGTCCACGCCATTTTCCTTTTGAGTAACAACAACAATAAAATAAAGTGCTTATAAAAATTGATTAGACATTTTTATCTTTTCTGGTAGCAAACCTACATTACATTAGTTGTAGGGCTTTGGAATAGGTGTGAAAGATAACTTTCCAAAGCTGCAAACAAACTTAGAATCTTGCATTAGGGAGCAGTGAAATCCACTTATTACATTTTTTCCTGGGAAGCCCTTCTAACACAAGGGTCAATCACGAGGTCACATTGAGACTGGCAGAGTTACTCACCCTGCTTTGTTGGTCTTGGTGTAAAGATTATGTGTATTATGGGGGTCGCTCGAGAGGTATACCCACAATGATGAGTGGAAGCCTTTCAAGTTGATTTTGGGCTAGATACCCTGCCCTTGCGCATGGATCAGACTGTTGACTGTTTCCCCAGGCATCACTGTAGTGATTGGTAACCTTAGTGGTCTATCTCTTTAGGGTATTTACACAAGGTGACTGTGGAAGGGCAAGTCTTCACGGTACCTGGAATCGACGTTGGCCAAACTCACTCAGGCTCCTTGGAGGGTATACCCGCAATTATGTGTGGGATCTTGCACCAGGGTGTAAGTCTGTTAAGCAGGTTGTCAACGTAACTTTTCCACCTGCTCTATCTCAGTCCCTTCTTACATTGTTCCCGCGACATTGGATTTCATCACCAACTAGTGCGTTCATTGTGAGAATGTTTTGTTTGCTTGCTTGCTTACTAGATTTTTAGTGTGTGCTGTTTGTTTTCCCTAGAGGACTCTAGATTGGATATTTATTTAATGGCGCTAGTTCCCAGAATGACCAATGAAGGAACCCCTGCTCCAGGGGAACATTTTGTTTTTCCTTCTTATGGAAACATTGGTCCTCCTCATATTGCTACTTTGAGCCTTCCAGGTCTCACAATTGGATTACCGGTATGGTTGTTTTCCACTCAGGTAATCCCGAATGCAGTTAGTGATTTAGTCACAAGCACTTCCCCCCACGAGCATCAACCTCATGTTGATCCTTCACCTTCTTCACCAGTAACGTCTTCTTCGCCTTCTTCGCTTGCAAGGTCGCCTTCCATTTCATCTTCTTCGTCGAGTGAAAGTTCTGAAGCTAGTAAACCGGTGAATACGAAGAAGAAGAAAAGGAATATCAAGAAGAAGGAAGATAAACAAGGGTCAAAGCTTCCAACCATTTTCAAACATGTTGGAAAACAACCAGTTACTGTTAATCGTGTTGGGAGCGTTCATGATGTCAAGATTACCCCAACAACCCGTAAGCCCAAGTACCCTTGCAGGATTTGTAAGGTATCCATCTTCTTAAGGATTTCCCTGGTCTATCCAAGGTTATAGAAGCATGGTCTACACATCCTCACCAACCCATGTCATCAGCCTCTGAACAACATGTTGATGACTTCCCGTCGACTAGTCACGATATAGTTGGGAAGAAAAAAAGTAGAGACAAGTTCCCGTGTATGTTATGCAAAGGGCGTCATCTAACTCATCTTTTCCCTCATATGGAATAAGCCTCAAAATTCCTGAAAGACATGACTATTTCATAGCCTCAACTTCTAGCTGCTTATCGCAAACTTTCTCTCAACCCACCTGTAGTTGATGGAATGATCACTCCGGACCCGTCGCCGGTCAATCCGATTGATCATGTCGTCAATCTAGTCATGTCCTTAATTGAACTAGTTGACAAAGTGGTCGATCCCACTCTCCCTTTAGAGAGTGTTAACAAAGTGGTTGATCCGATCCCATCCTCGGTCGATCCCATTGTCCCATTAGAGAGTGAAACCCAAGCGGTCGATCCATTTCCACCTGTCGACCCCATTCTCCCCTTAGAGAATGAAACCCAAGTGGTCAATTTGATCTCTCTATCGGTCGATCCTACTCTCCTGCTAGAGAGTAAACCCGATACTGCCCATGTTTTTCTCGTTGATACAAAATCTACCATGCCGGTGGGTATTCCTCCTTCTCCCATGGAACCCCCTCATAATGAGGCCATCCGTTTTGATTGGGGTGTGCTAACTGGACCTCATCTTACCTCTCACATTCCTTTCCATATTAAAGTACAGGTTTGTGGTCGAGACGTTCCTCAGGCACTGATAGATGAAGGTGTGTCCGTTAGTATTTTGTCCTCTATTGCTTGACAAAATTTGGGTTGTCCTCAGCTTGTGCCGGTTACACAGAATCTGTTAGCTTTTAATAGAATAACTAGTCAACCTTTAGGGACCCTTCCTCAGTTTCCTATAACTTTGGGAGGGAAAACTGTCTTTATTGACGTCATGGTAGTCTAAGACCCCTTGGATTTCGCTTTACTCCTTGGGCGAGATTATGTATATGCCATGAAAGCTATTGTGTCTACTCTTTTTCGTGTGATATCTTTCCCTCACGATGGACGAGTTGTGACTGTTGATCAACTTTCATTCATTGACCCCGACTGGATTGCCTCCCTAAATGGTTCTTATATGCACACAGTATTGCCCCCTCCACAGGTCAATTATGTGGTGTTGTCGCCCATGACTTCAACTTCTGATGACTTAGATCCAGTAGTTGACATGGTGATCTCTTCGATAGGGTTGTTAGAGCCTGATCTCTTTACTCATGTCATGACCCTTGACATGGTGTCCTTCCAGAGTGTATTTCATCCTTCCAGTGAAGACCTCTTGGAATCCATGACCGAGTTTTGTCCCTTGACATGTTTTTCTTCCGGAGCATTGTCCTCTTGGAATCCATGATCAAGAAGAGAATCGAGGATAATTTTTGCATCTCTGTAGCAACCTCGTTAAAAAATGAAATAGAGGTTATGAGCACAGTTTTTTGATTGCAAGCTCATTAAAAAATGAAACCAGATTTGAGCATGGTTTTCTGATTTCAAGCTCGTTAAAAAATGAAACCACTTACGAGGATAGTTTTTGCGTCTCTGAGGAAACCTCGTTAAAAAATGAAACAAAGGTTACGAGGATAGTTTTTTCGTCTCTGTGGCAACCTCGTTAAAAAATGAAACAGAGGTTACGAGCATAGTTCTTGTTTCTTTGTCAAGCTTGTTAAAAAATGAAATAGTTTTCCCCCTCTCCATTTGAGTCAAGTCTAGTATTTGAAGCTTCATTTCATCTACTTTTGCAGTTAAACGAAACCAAGCTTGGGGGGAAATGCTTCCAACCTATGGACTTCATACTGAAGTTGAGCTACTAGCTTTTTAAGCTGGGGGATAAGTACCAACCATGCACTGGGAAGTCGCAAGCATAGTTTTCTATGGTTCAAGCTTGTGTAAAAATGAAACCACCTACCTCAAGCATAGTTTCCTCTGGTTCATGCTTGTGTAAAAAATGAAACCAGGTCCAAGCATAGTTTTGTTTAGTTTTTAAGCTTGTGTAAAAACAAAATCTATCCCAAGCATAGTTTTGTTTTGTTTTAAAGCTTGCGTAAAAATGAAAACAATTATGAGCTTAGTCTTTGTTCTTTCTCATGCTCATAAATACATAAGAATAAGTTACCGAGCTTAGTATTTGTTCTTTCTCATGCTCGTAAATACGTGAGAATGCAACCGAGTATACTTTTATCACTTTTTCAGAATCGTAAAGGTTATACGAAAAATGAATCCATTGGAGTTCCTTTTAAGCTCTTTTCAGACTCTCTAAACATGAAAAGATTGTCGAGTGACCTTGTTCTTTTCACACTCATTAAAGTATTTGAAGAAAACATTTTTTGAGCGATAGTTTATCTCTTTTTCGGTCTCATCAGACTACTTTGCAAAAAAGGAACTGAGAGAGTTCTCTTTAATTGTTTTTTAGACTCTATAAACATGAAAAATCCCTGAGTTTTCTTTCTTTGGACTCATAAAACAAACATTGAAAGGCCCACGTGGGACCGAACCACTCCTTCCTAGGGTTCATTAAATATACTTCGAAGGACACATCCGAAGGATGAGCTTACATTTCAAGCATATGTTATCCTCCTCAAGCTTGTGTAAAAATAAAGAGGTACTCGCCAGAGATGGTGGGGGGAAAATTGGGAAAGAAATATGTCTAAACCTGTATTCCATGGAAGAGTCACTTTTGAACATGACACCCTTTCACTCGCCTTGTGTCTAGGTTGGAAAATTCACTTGTTTCCTGATCATACTCCTTTATAAGATTACAAATTGGTCTATAATCCTTGTTGTTGAGTTAGTGTTTCCAAGACAGTTGTCGCATCGTCAATATGTTCAAAAGAGATGTTCAACCCGAAAATCTTTCTATTGCGTCGGCCATTTCTACAGTCCTTAAGCCTTCTATTTGCGTCGACCATCCCTGAGTCAGTCCTGAGTTACTGGTTACCCTGATCTACATCAAATCTTGTTACTTGTTTTGTGTCATTGATGCGGGATACATTAAGGCCCTCCTGTGACGAGTCTTTTCTTATCGACTTCAACTCATTATCCATGAATTAGACTTAGAAACCAATTGGTACCTTGGAACTTGCATGCCTCAATGGAAGGTTTCCTTGCTTTCGACAATGGGTTTTCATTATTGACCCCTGATCGAGATATTTCGCCGAGTGTTCGACTTCAACTCATTTATTCACATTCGTTGGATTGTACTAGTGTACGTTGGGAGTCATTGACATTAATGGTGATTTCCCTCGCACTTGTTAAAGGTATACACTAATGACCGGTAATCAAGTGGTTTCTACCATGTTCGACTTCGACACGTGTATTCACATGGTTAGATTAGTACTATAGAGTGGTGGAGATGAAGACCCAGGATATTTTCTGACAGATCCAGGTTGTGTTGGAGTATATTCAGTGTACTATTACATCGATCCACATTGTATGTCTGGTGTCTATGTTCAAATTTGAGTCCTTAACACATAGATCCACAGTGTATTTTTTGGTGGCTATGTTCAGATTTGAGTCATATCGACATGGATCCACAGTGTATGTTTGGTGGCCATGACCTGTCTTACTTGACATTGATCTTCGCATGTCGACATTTATGCTCTGATTCATTTGTATTCTGAGTATGGGAATGACTACCTCACTGATGATGTATTATTGTACTATATTTCCTTGTTTGTTGGCAAGTTTCCGACCGACTGTTCCTTGTTCCCTACACACACTCGACAAAGTATTTCAGCTATCACTCTGTTCCAACTTCATACTTTGGGGGGCTCTCTGTTACACATTATTTTCGTCATCCCTATGACCGTTAATGATGTAAACCTATCTGTTGCCTTCAGAGGGGTCAATGGCCTGAGTTCCTGAAGAAAAAAGAGATAAGAACTTTTCCTAAGAAAAGAAGTTGCATTCTCCTTTGTAAAAACCCTATTAAAGAGGATGTTCACAGGTTTCTATATAGGTAGGGTGTGAGAATGCCTGATTCTCGCAGGTTGCACCATCACTGGGTTGCGAGAGGTTCGCAGGTTTCTCTATAAGTAGGGTGCGAGAATGCTCATACATGGGAAAAACGAGCATCTTCTCGATGCTTCTAGAAGGAGAAACTTCCATGGTGAGGTGGCATCCGAATGGTTTGGATCTTACTCGCTTTCATGATTTAGTGGGATCATCCTAACCTCCTCACCTTATCCTCTTCAGCTTATAAAAGGAGAGGAGATCTCATGGAGAAAGTTAGCTGGGGATTGGATGAGATTAGCTTTTGGGATTAGCTTGGAGTGGTTTTTGGCTTGGGATTGTTATCTTGGTTAGAGTGGCTTTGAGATTTGCTTGGTCAAGATAGATTGTGAGTAGCTATCAGATCCATGGTTTCAGAATCCTTGGAGCAAGAAGTGTGTGGGGAACGAAGGACAGTTGGAAGGGACCTTACGACATCAAGGCCATGGCTGTAATCTCTCTTTTACATTTAATATGATACAGTAATATGATTCATTCCTATAAATCTTGTTGTGTTTTATTGTATGATTCCTTGATCACATACATATGTTTATATTGATTTTATGCTATTACTATCACTTTGGTTGGTTGCGTTCTTTTGTAGGATCATCATTGTATGAGAGTTGGAACAGAGCTAGGATGGTGATGGCAAGAGGAAGCGGTGTTTAAACAATATGTTACCTATCCCTCTTTAGTTAGTAAATTAAATATTTAAAACTTAAGGAAAGCGTCATGTTCTGGTGTGTTTTTTTCTAGATCTAGGTGGATCTAGGGAGATCCGTTAATGTCCGCACCTACCGATTTATCCAATAACATAAATGGAAGGAATAAAGATGGAAAGTGGTAACTATGGAGGGAACATATGACAAATTTTCACAGACCCACCCTATAACAACCCATCCTAAAGGGAAACCAAGTTACTAGGGCACCATGTCACCCCACCAGTTATGAATGAGGCAAGGAGCATAATTTCCAAGCAAACATCAAGAAATGAGAAGGATTCATTACAACATATTCAAGTGCTTAAAAAAAAAGAGTGATACATACCATTATACCCGGACTCATTACCTCATGGAGCAAGACCCACCGCTACTTCAGGACCAGGATGGTGGGATGAATACTACTTTTGGTGATAAGTGGACTGTACTGAAGAAAAAAGGGGCCCTCCAGGGCCATAGTCAAGTCGTTCGGCTCTCGGCACTCCATGTCTGGGACCTATGGGCCTTGAGACATGATATCCTTAGTTATCCCTAGGCTAGGGGATACAAATCACCACTGATTTTAAAATCCTCACTTAGAGGAAAATATTCATTGTTATCATCAATTCCTTTAAAATCCTCACTTGGAGGAAAATATTTGTCATCTTCATTAGTGCCCTTAAGTTCCCGTTTTGGAGGAAATATTCATCATTGTTAACAACATCATCATTTGAAACATGCTCATATCTTTCATCTACACTAATGTCATCATTGCAATATCCATCACTGCTTCTATTAAGATCATCACTCGGAGGAAGATTGTCATCCAAATAATTACTCGGAGATAGATTTTGAGTATTGTCTACATCATTGATGTTATCATTAAATTGTTGAGAAGAACGAGTCCCATAATATTCTTCCTCTTCAATGGTGGTTTTCTAAAAATCCTCAGAATTAGGTACTTCTTCATCAACATATTCATTCTCATTACTTACATTATGATCAAACTATTCATTGGATGAAAAGTACAACTCTTCATTAACATTGGAGGCACTTCCATAAAATTCATCATTACCAAAAGATGAGGTACAAGAACAAGATTTTGATGGTTCAAAAATGGAAACTTCTATATCAAATGAACCCATGACTTGTCATTAAAAACATAGAATGGTACAACTATCCACCCTTCCCAAAACAATCTTTTTTTTTCTTTCTAAGTTACAAATCCTGGGGAAAACGCTCGAGTACTTCCCCTTATTTCAAGGATGGTACCTAGGGTAAACCCTAGAATCTTTAGGACACAAGGTCGGTCAACAACAAGGTTCGAAGCCATTACACCAATACACTTATTATGAACTCAACATGTCACTTGCAAAAAATGAACCCGGGTGGGGAGGTTAATGATCATTCCTCCCAACCACTTAAGCCAAACCCAATTGACATTCCCCAAAAACAATCTTATAACTTGGAGAATGAAATTTTCCATCCAATTTTTTCCCTCCTAAATTAAATAAAGCTTTTAATTATGTACATTTTTATAATTCATCATATTGTGATAATTTTTTGGATTACAATGTGTTGATATTTTCAAAAATTTGACATAACTAAACCCAAAAACATTACTACAATAAAATAAATATGTTAATATTTTTATTTCTAATTTATTAGGAAAACATATTTTTTTATTACTTTTTAATTTATCCCACAATCTCTAAACATAATAGTGTTTGATGTAATCTTTATTATATTAACACATTCTTTTTCCATATTCTTCGCTTTGCATTCAATATTTGGGAGCTTTGAATAAATAGTTTGGAGCAATTTACAAGGGAGTTTGAAAAATACCAAGGAGACATTTGATAGGGAGCTTCGTTAGTAATTTTTTTCAATTTGCATAATTTATGAAAAAACATTTTTTTAAAGAACAAACCCGAACTTTATAGTTTTTCATATCTTTTGTGAATAAATATATATATATATATATATATATATATATATATATATATATATATATATATATATATATAAGATTTTAAGGAAAAAAAACTTTAAGTAAAAAGACCCATTTTTTTAGTATTATTTTAAGGAGAAAAAAATTAAAATAAAGAGTAAAAAAACATTTTGTAAACAAAATTTGAATAAAAATAAAAATAAAAATAAAAATGATAATGAAAATGAAATTTGGCCCCAAAAATACACGGTAGAAATTAAAATAAAAGCCAAAACATAACATAAAAAAATCAAAATATGAAAAAATGGAACCTAGTTAAAAAAATTAGAAAAAAAAAATCAAATAAGCTGGGAAAAATCAAAATATGATTTATGGAACATAGTTAAAAAATTAGAAAAAAAAATCAAGTGGGTGGGAGGATTTATAGAACTGCCCTTCATCGAGATCTCTCCATCCCCTTATGCTAGGCGCCCCATTTTGCAATGAAATGGGGAGGGGTGATTCCCCTCATTTCAGTGTTATTTTTTTTTCATTTTTTAAAATGATGTATTTTTAATTTTTGTTTTTTAATGTTATATTTTGAGTTTTTAAAATTTTAATCTAGTTAAAGATGGTTATATTTAAGTTTTATAAAATTGCACCTCACTCTAGTGTTATTTTTTTTCATTTTTTCAAATGATATATATTTTATTTTTTATTTTTATTTTTTTAATGTTATATTTTGAGACTTAAAAAAAAATTATAAATAAAGTTAAACATGATTATATTTAAGTTTATATAATTTATTATATTTTTCTCTCATGTTTTTGTTTTTTTTTTTTTTTTTTTTTTTTTTTTTTTTTTTT
>ML798636.1:131905-174631 GCA_009831015.1 Picea engelmannii | reverse complement strand
TATATGCATGTGCATTTTCCTTCATGTCCAAATACCTTTATCAATCTTGCGGTCCAAAACCCATGACTAGGGTTGACATCAATGAAAACAATCAATCTTCCAACATGTTTCTCCAACCATTCTTCTAGGATAAATCAACCGTAAAGCGTCTTCCTCTGAGGGATTTCACAATAAGGGGACCACTTTGGAGTTCATCCATTTGTGCACTTTATCAACCATGATAAGCCTAACTATGCATCATATATCAAGGAAATCACATCGATCCATCTTCATCTTCACATCATGTATCAATGACAACTCATTGATCCATCTTCATCTATGCATGACATCATATGCATCATTTAATTGACGTCTATCCATTCTCATCAAGGACAGTACATATTACATTTGACATCAATAATCAATCAATCAATCCTTTGGCATCAATCAATCACTTGACATCAATCAATCAAACCATTGGCATCAATGACAACATGATCCAATGATCTCCCCCTTTGGCATTGATGGTAACACCAAAATTGATGTCAACATGTAGAAAAGGCATGCTCTACATCAATAGTAATCAAACATATCGATGTGACTATCTCTCCCCATCAATAAACATCAATGTGATTATCTCTCCCCCTTTGACATCAATGGAAAAGGGTTATTCTCCCCTTGGGGCTGCTCCCCCTTCTTGAAATCTCGTTGGGGCTTCTCCCCCTGTCTGAATGCCTTTGATCTTCCTCTGAATAATATCTCCCGTTTTGAAAAAGGGATATCACTCTGATGTAATGTTGAAGATACATCACTCATACTCCCCCTGTGACCATTGCTCCCCCTGGAACTATGACTCCGTGCTCTTTCTTCAAGTATAAGGCTCTATTCTCCTCCTAGAACCATGGGAAGAAGAATGACTCCCCCTATCTTCTCTGCAAGATGAACAATATGATACCATATGACGATCCTTGGACCTGTTCATGCATCAAAATTATTCCATACCAACCATCATGAAACAAAACATATGCCAACAATACAATAGAGAATCATGAGTAGAACAACACCCAAGTACATCATGTACCAATTGTGTGCCCATCATGCAAAACACCCATGTACATCAATACCATACAATGTGCCATAATATGGAATGTATCAACCATATTCCAACATGCGCATCTACCAATATGCCAACCATGCCAACCATGTGCATCTACCAACATGCCAAACAATGTTTCCTATTACTCATAATATGTCTCCATCATGAATCAAGTGCCATAACCATGTATCTCAAGCAAATACCAATTGTTGTGCTAACCAAGTAATACCAATGGTGTACTATCACCAAGCATATGCCATCTATGAGTGTACCAAACATGTATCACCACTTGTACCAAGAAAGTACATCAATCATGCACCAATACCACAACATGATGAATCCTCATACATGTATGCCAAATCCTCCATAAAATATGTGCCAATCAAACTGCTAGTAGGTGCCTCTACCAATGTACTAGAAATGTGTCAATCATGCATCAACTATAGATCATCAATGATGTACAACATGATCACCTCATCAACTCACCAACTACATGTCCCAATATGTAGCCCATCCATATGCCAAATGCATGCATCAAGTTTTCCAACAAGTAAGCTTCAACAATATGTCATAAGATATATCACATGACCAAGGTGCCATAGCTTCACTGCCATAAACAACATTGTTCTTCAACATAAAATGCATCAATCCATACCCATGGGTTAGTGCCATGCACCCAAGATTTTATTTTACATCATCACCTTACATAATCCAATATAGAATCATGAAAACCTACAACAAACAGTGTCAGAACCTGCAACAAACAATGCCAGACCTTGCAACAGAGTGTTATACCATCACATAAAGCTGCAATCCATGTGCATTGCCTTTTCCCCAAGGCTTTACCACATATACACGACCTGCTGCATAGACAACTGGCGTATGTACGTGACCTATTCAAGGTCAACCTGCGTATGTACACGACTGATACCAATTTCACCCGCGTATGCTTCAATAGATGGCACACTTGAGCCTCCCTTAAGGCTTCCATTCTGCTCTGGCTGCTCAGTCTTTTTCACCCACTTCTGAAGGTGTCCCTGCTTCTCAGAACTTGAGCTTTGAGCTTCCAACTTTTCAAATATGTCTCCCTTCCTTACTTCATTCCTTCTTCTAGTCACGCTATGTGAAGTCCTCATCATGAAATTTCTTCTTGTGTTCCAACACTCCTGGGATTTGTGGCCAAATCCACTACAAATGTAACATCTCATGGTGTTACAATGAACAACAATGTGTCCTACTTGATCACATCTCCAACACCTTATGGTGTTATTAAATCTTCCATTATTTCTCCTTGTATAAGATCTACATTCCAAAGCTTTGTTACCATATTCATTACATGAATAACATTGACCATGAAAAACACTTTCATACCTTTGCTTTGGTGTCCATCTTCTTTGAGGTGTAAGGAGCGTTTCTTGATGTCTTCCTTGCTTTATTATTTTGAAACTTTCCTTGCCTTGTGTAGATGGTTGATTTCAAAAATTGTCTTCATCCTTTTAGGGACTTACCTCATGCTTCTTTGAGGTGCTTGATTCAGCATGTGTAGCTTCTTTCTTGTATCCAAGACCTGATTTATCATTTGGTGATCTTTGACTTTCCAAGATCTCACTCAATATTTGTGAGCTATTCAAGAATTTATTTGAATTCTCTAATTTCTTTCTAAGATCAACAACTTCAGCTTCTAACTTATGACATGACTCTTCCTTTTCATTAATTTGATTCTTCAATAGTTCCTCTACCCTTTTGGCTTCTTCAATTTGGGACTTGAGATGGACAATAGTTTCAAAACTTTTGCTAATCTCATCATCTACCTTTATATCTTGTTTTTCATTCTTTAGTCTTGTGATCTCTTCTTCCTTTTCTTCTAATTGAGTCTTATTACTCTCTTCTTGTTCTTTGAGCATTCCCTTTAACTTCGAGATGTGTCTTTAACTCTTCTTAAGAAACTTCTTAGTGTTATCCGAAAGATATCTATAGTCTATATAATAATGATCATTTCTATATTCATATAAACCATCTTCAACCTTCTTTTGAAGTTCTAATAAATCTTCTTCTATTCTTTCAATGGGATAACTACCATCAATCTCTACACAAACTATTTCTAGATTTTCTTCTTCACTTGTAGAGAAAAATTCAACATCATCATTGAAATCAAAGGTTTTTGAGGGTTCTTTACCTTCATTTGAAATATCTTCACGATCTTCCTTTTTTGCCAACATCAACACACGATTCTTTGCCTTCATTTGAAATGTCTTCAAGATCTTCATTTGTGATATCATCAATTGATTCTTTGTCTTCACTTGAAATGTTTTCAATATCACATTTAGAAATAATACATTCAAGAGTTTTTGGAGATTATTTACCTTTAATGATCTTGATGGAGTGGTCTTCAATATCTTCATTCTCTTTCTTGCTTTGATATATCTCCTCTAGAATTAGCCATAGATCCTTGGAGGAAGCGCATTGTCCCATGCTCCCTTTGATAGGGCTTGAGAGTCCATTAAGAATGGTCTTGAGAGCCAATGCATCATTCTTCTTTCGTTCCCTTTGAGTTGCGAACTTTGACTTGTTCTTCAAGGAAACTGATCCACCAATGGCTACCTTCCAAATAGCCACTCCCATTTCCTTCAAATGTACTCTCATCTCTATTCTCCAAGTATAATAGTTTTCCTCATCAAGGATTGGAACTTCATCATCCATTTGTGTGTCTATGGATCTCCTTCAAGCTTGTTAAGGCTTGTAATGAAGGCCCACTTTGACACCAATTGTTGGACACACCTACCACACTTAGAGGGGGGGGGGGGTGAATGAGTGTGTGGCTCTTTTTCAAAATTTCCCTTTTACACAAAACTCATTAGTTAGCATTCAACATTTACTCATTACTCATTGCTGTCATTATAACTAGTTAGATGTGAACACATATAAGCAACATATATCGGCAATATATCATCAACAAGTTGTCACCACAAGGAATACAAAGAACACAAGATGTATGTACAATTTTCTTTTTATTACGGACTACAATCCTTGGGGTTTTTCATCAACAACTGAATAGAGTACAACTCTACAAGAGCACCAACTCTATATTTCAAGACTTAGCTTACACCCTCAACACCAACTGAGATGAGGCAACAATCCTCAACAGATATCAATCTATCACAGGTACGTGACCTGTCGGTAGTGCCACACGCGTGTGTACGTGACCTGTCGGTAGTGCCACACGCGTGTGTACGTTCCCTACTAGTAGTTCAACCCGCATATGTACATGACCAGTCTATACTACAATATGCATATACCTTCTAAGCTATTAGGGTTTATCCTTTTCATCACATACTCAGATCCTATGCAACCTGCAAACACATTCTCTTTTGTCTTCCACTGTCCAAACTGACCCACAACCAGTCACAACACATCCAAGCTCTCTAATAGCCAACTCATGATTCTCAACCATACATTATGAATGCTACTCAACCAAGTTTAAGCAACCAATATTACTACATCCATCATATCAATATTGAAACATAAGAGTGCTTCTCACTCCATCAACCATTATAGACCACACCACAACAACCATACCAAGAATGCCTTAAGCATTCACTACACAATAAACAAGAGTATACATCAAGACAATAATATCACCATACCAGAATCTCTGTGGCAGATATGAACCTATGGAGTGCAGATCTAGAACCTGCTTCAGTCTTCAACAACTAGTCCTCATCTCAAATACAAGTATCCATGATATTATCCACTGCACGCACCTTGTCCTCATACAACTTGCGTGTGTACGTGCTCTGGACCATTACAACCTGTGTATACCTCATAAACTAGGTTTTTGAAGCTCTGAGACTTCTGTCGTCAAGATCTTAGACATTGCCAAAACTTTGATGCATCCATGAGATCCTCCTCACACACTCTCTCTCAAAATAGATCTTCAATCATGCTTAAGAGATACACACAAAATATACACAAGAGATACTCTGAAAATGTGTACATTTCACAAGAGACCCTAGCCTCTTATTTATACTCTTCATCTTCTAGGTCACTTAAATCATTTTAGGTCACTTAACCCAAATCTAGGTTATTTTCTCATTTTAGGGTTAACCACTTTCCATAATTAGAAAGTTCTCCATTACTTTATCATTTAAATATTCCTTCTTGACTTTGTCACCTCACTTTATCACCTCACTTTATCATTTAAATAATCTTCTTTGATTTTGTCACTTCAGTTTATCATTTAAATAATCTTTCTTGACTTTGTCACTTTACTTTATCATTTAAATAGTGATTTCTTATTTTCAAGCACTTGACTTCTTTACCTTTTGGGGCTTCAAGCCAACATATGAGGGTCCTCCAATATACGTAAGGCCATAAATATCAAACCGTGAGGAGTTATGTGACGTTCCACATACCACCGGAAATGGTATGACAAGCACTATCCATCTAGGAAAGTTTTACTAACAAGTTCACCGATCTTCAATTCATTATTCTCCAATTAAGCATGGGTTCTCCAACCATTCTTCTGGGATAACTCAACCGTAAAGCATCTTCCCATGAGGGCTTTCACCATAAGGGGACCACTTTGGAGTTCATCCATTTGTGCACTTTATCAACCATGATAAGACTAACTATGCATCATATATCAAGGAAATCACATCAATCCATATTCATCTTTGCATCATGTATCAATGACAACTCATTGATCCATATTCATCTATGCATGACATCATATGCATCATTTACTTGACGTTTATCCATTCTCATCAAGGACAATACATATTACATTTGACATCAATCATCAATCAATCAATCCTTTGGCATCAATCAATCACTTGACATCAATCAATCAAACCATTAGCATCAATGACAACATGATCCAACAATATGAGTCTCCTATAGAGTATGACCAATCTCCTATGGAGTTGTGATTGAGGGTTTCCATTAGGGTATCTCTGCGGCGGGATATGTACAAGGATTTGTATAGGTGTAGACTAGGGTTCTTGTTAATATCGAGCTGAGGTCATCTCAAGGTCCTGGAGGGTGGAGGACATGGCACTAGATCTAGTAATGGAAGAAGAGAGTTTGGATTACTTAGACAATGTGTTGGAAGGGTATTTGATTTGGATGATCCCACTTCCATGATTTGGTATTTGAAGGGTATAGAACCCCAATGGGTGTCATGAGGATGTGCCCTATGGGAGTGTATCCACTGGAGGAGGACATGGTGACATCCTCAGTGAGTTGGCATAAGGGATATCCAATATTCACTCTAGGGTGGAATCTAATTTGGAGTTGAGGGGACAATACGGTGTTATTGTTTTCTCCGAGGGCATTAATGATACCTCAGTCATACCAATTGTGGCACATGATGGAGATGATATTGAAAATCTATTTTTATCCATCTACTAGACTAGATATACTGGAGCATTTACTCAACATAGCGAATGTACTGATACCAATGACCCAACCTTATCCTCCCACAATGAGTTTTAATTTCATTATGCAATTGTTTTGGTTTGTTTGCAACAAAATTCAGGGAGGGTTATATTGGAAAATTGTTGGATCTTTCCCTCATGTGCAACTCCATTACAATTGAGACAGGGAGGTGAGGGCATCCTTCCTTGGAAGGAGAAAGGTGACCCAAGAGACAAAAATGTATTAAAAATATGGAGGATATGATAACCCTGAACTTAGGGGCCAAAAATAAGATCAATGATGTGATGGAATTGTAATAATGAACAATTATTGTTTGGTTTCCTAGTAGGAAGATGAACGAGGATTGTCTTAAGGAGTGGACCAAGGAAATTTTTGAACCTATGGTTAAATACCCTCTTCGAATTATGACTTTTGCAAAAGGATGGTTAGTTTGGGTTTTCAAAATGGTGGATTAGGTAAAAACATTTTGCACAACAAATGGAACCGAGGTTCCCAAAACTTATTTTTTTAAAAGTGGCATGTGGATTTTGATGCTAGAACTACTCTTGATGCTATCCTTTCAGTTTGGGTTTGCATTATGGGTCTTCCTATTGTTTTATTGTCTAAGGATGTGTTTGAAGCTATTGGGAATACTCCCGAATCATACTATGAAGTTGAAAACTCCTTCTAAGATACAAGTTATTATGGAATGGAAAAAATATTTAGTGGGATTAGAGACATTCAAGGAATTAATGGAGGAAATGGTCATTAAGCATAAGTGTTGACCAAAAATTGGTCAACCCTATTTTTCTGCTCATGGAATAATAAATTTTTTTATCAGATGAATAAAATTTCTAAACTATTATAAGCTCGTGGTAAAGCCCTCGATCTCAGCTTTGTCATACATTTTTTAGAATCAAAATCCGACTCTGTATGCCTAAGATATTCAAGATTTCGTCTAGAAGTCCGATAAAGAGATTACAAAAAGAGCTTTGAAGAATTTTTCTAAGTGTCATTTTCTCCTCTCCATTTTCAAAATTTTGACTAAGTACTCTTATCACTTAGTCATTTATCTCACCTTCCATATCCACACTTAACCTCTCCTCTCCTTTCCATACTTAACCATTTTCTGTCTTCCATTTAACTCTCTTACATTTTCCACACTTAGCCATTTTTCCCTCTTTCATTCCTTATTATCCTTTTATTACTTAGCCATTTCCACATTCACATTCATTTTCTCTTTTCTTTTATTTCTCATTTTTTTTTTCCATTTTTTTTTCTTTTATTTTTCCATTTTCATTTCCATTCCTTTTCCTTATCCCTTTCCCAGATTTCATGTAATTTTTTTTACATTTCATTTTCTTTTCCATAATTTTCATATTTATTTTCCATACTTCACATGATTTATATTATTCTCCCCTCTCCAGTTGTTGGATGTATGGGTTGACCCGGGTTCTACCTTAGTTCTCCAACAAAATCCTAGAAACCATTGGCCCTTCTAGAGACCAGAAGGCAACACTGTGCAAAGAGTGCACAATGCAGTCTCACTCGAGATGGATTATGGGTGATTGCATGACCCAGATGTATGCAATCGTAGAAGATTTGATTCTCATGGGGATGTTAGGCATAACTTTTCTACTTATACATCAATATTTATTAGATCTACTATTCCATAACCATATCCATTCATTAACATTCATTCTACAGTAAAATAACACAACTGACCTAGTGCACGCAACATTCTATTTTTTTATATATTTATTCATTCATTCATCATAAATCATATAAAAGAAACATTCCAAAAAATGACAAAATGTTTTACCGTGGTTCACCCCCCTGGGCTATGCCCACAAAGATCTGACAATATATGTTGCTTTATTAATCTTCATCAAGGTTCTTGTGATGCACACATTACATCAAAAGTGCATCTGAAATGCACAATTATAGGTATGTGAGGTTAACCAGTGTCACACCAAGCTCCACAAACTGCTACCTGACCCTTAGTTACAACTCAAAAATAGACTCATATCCAAAATTGACTCAATAATATCTCCACAACTCTCAAAAATAGTATCTACGACTCAAAACTCATCAAAGCATCTCATACATATCTATCCTATCTTCCTCATACAACATATATTTATACTAAAAAAAGTGGGTTAAACCCATTACATCATGACCAAAACCCTAACCTTAAGTGGATTAGGTTTGTCCACATTACAACCTCTTGCGCACAACTAGTTCATGATCCAACAATTTCCTCATCGTGATGTCCTTCTTTTTTCATTTGAATTTCTTCTTCCACGAGTTGCTTTCCCTTATTGTCCAACATGACGCTTTACCTTCCTTTTTTCATTCTTATTTTCCTTATATTCTGGCACACGGTCCTATTCTGGTCCCAATTCTAATTGTCTTCCAAAACTACTTTGCATTTACCTAAAATATCCTACTCCAACATGCCCCTAACACTTACCTTTGGCTCATCCCAAGCCACTCAGGCAATGTTTTCCTCTTGCATTGACTTCTTCATCACCTAAAATCTTCCTCTCAACTCTTGTACTTGTGATTTTTCCCGCACACTCCTTTCTACAATATTTTCTACCAACTACGTTGTAATGTGATCCTTCAACACTTCTACACTCTCAAAGTGTAGCTATTCTATCCCGTTCGTTGTTGCTTCCAACTCTGTAATCATCGTTTCTGCCCCTTTCTGCAATGGCTACAACTGAGCCCGCCTTAACTGCTTTTCCATATGGATTGAATTAAGCTCTTCTTGCAGGTTCTTCATCTTCCGTGCACTCTTCATCTTGTCTAATATAGCCATATTATTTTGTCTATGCTTCAAGTCCTGTATTGCAATGTTTATGTTTCCCTCCTTTTGGTCTAATTCTTGAATCTTTTCATGTTCTTGCAATTATGTCCACATATGTGTTGTACTGTTGTACAATTATGCCATTCTATTAATCTCCCCTTCAATGTTTTCTATGTATTATAC
This sequence comes from Picea engelmannii, assembly GCA_009831015.1. NCBI lineage: Eukaryota > Viridiplantae > Streptophyta > Pinopsida > Pinales > Pinaceae > Picea > Picea engelmannii. The sequence goes on along the minus strand of ML798636.1, from coordinate 165,146 downwards.
AACATGTTGTTCCCTTCGTGCTTTGATCTCTGGTGGAGCACTAGGGATCACCTTCTCTTCCAAATTTGTGATTCCATGTTTGTAACTTTCCATAGCCCGAATTATATTTTGTATCTTCTCTTATGTGATTAAATCCTCAGCTTGTGCACTGTCTAGGATAGTCTTAAATAATTCCTCAAGCCTTTGTTCTATTTTCTCCACGCGTTGTTTTTCTTCATCCTTCTCAAGATGCAATTGGTTGAGGGATATCTCTAGTATATCCTTTACGTCCTTAACTGTCTCTAAGTTCATCGCATTTGTCCTAGCCCTTGATTGAACTTCATGCGTGACACTAATTTGTAGCTTGTATAATGCCTTGGTTGGAATCTTGGACAACACCAAGTCCAAATTCTCTATATCCTTTAAGGGTTTCTGCGCCATGTCCTTGTCTATTTGTATCATATCTTAGTTAATTTGGAAAGTCTCACTTCCCATTGTTGATGTCTGTACTGTCTCCTTTTATTCATGGGTTTTCTCCTACCGCACTGTGCCTTTTTTCCGTGCTATGTTGATCTGTAGGATTTCCAAAAATTCTTTAACCTCCATCAAATTTTTCATTAATTCTTCTCTTTGTGACTCCACGACATATAATGCTTCTTTTCCTTGATCTTTCATTTTGTCTACCACCAATTATACATCATCCTCAGTTATTGTAAGTTGATGGGTCTCCTTGTGCACCCTCATCTTCTTGCGCTGCCCTCCTATATTCGTCATTGATCTTCTCTTTAGTGTTGTCTCTATCTGCATGGGGTTCTTCACCTCTAGTAAGTATCCACTTTCCCTGTTTTTTCCTTCTGCACGCTCAATTTCTAGTACTAAGGCCCTATGTACAGTTTCCTTCTTTCTTTGCTTCTTTACCGTCGCCCTACTTTTTGTTGGATGAGTGCACTTTGATGCTTTTTTGGTATTCACTACTGGAATAATTGATTGTCTAGTTCCTGCTTGTTCCTTACCCTTTGATCCTTTATTTCCATCCACTAGTACCTTCCACTGATATGAACATTCCCCTATCACCCATTGCACTTCTTTTTCTGTGATACAATACTACATCTTCAACCATTTCTTATTGCGGTCTCTCCTTGCTTGTATCCAATTGTTGTGTCTAGATGCTTTGGAATTTTCTATCCCTTCATTCTCCTTCACAACATATGGTGAGATCCTCCATGTGTCTTCTATCTTTTCCTGCATATCCTAAAGATACATGCCAAAAATGCTGGTATTATATTTCCTCTGCTTAGAATATGCATTGTGCCACATGGTTATATATCTTGTTGTGTGACACTTTCCTCTCATGTCACAGAAGGCTGAGTATTTCGATTCTACCCATGCCACCAAGACTATCAAAATGAGCAACCAAGAATAATCGAACTCTGTCCTATAATCCTACGCATCTATGAAATCCTCCAAAAAAGGTTCAACAAGTATGGTTCCCAACTGAGTACTGTCCCCGTCGCGTATTGTGCGACTGTTGCTACCACTCCTACTGATGCCTCTTCCTTGTGAATTTTTCTTAGTAACTTGCAATCCATCAACTTTGTTGTGAATCTTATGGCTGGCTCATTTATATTTTTGATAATCATGCCTATGTTTCCCCTATCAGTGCCAAATCGAGCTTTTACTTCTTCTGCAATCGTCTTTTCCTTCGTTTTTTCATATAAGTACTATTCTGGCTTCACCCCATTTGTTGGAAGTCCTATAATATTTGAAATTAGGGCTACATCAATTGGGATAGGTCTATACATCCATAAAAATCCTTCATATAATCTCACCAGTAGTTGCTTCACGCAGGTATTGACATCCTTCCCCCTGCCAAAGTGTGGGATTTCCAACAAATTCATTATGCATGTATTGTATAACCTTGTAATCCACTGTTTGGGTTATAATATTGGAACTCCTAATGATCTTATCCCTTTTCTCTCCATATAAATTTCTTGCGCAAGCTCATGAAACTTAGCCACATATGTGACATCGTGATCTGCATACTTCGGTTTGGGAACAAATTCCAGCATGTCCTCTACAATTATTATTGATTCTCAAATTTGGGGCAACAACAACGAAACTTGCTTGTGTGTGCATGCTATTGTTACTACTGGCTTTGTTTTTTTTCTTTGATGGACCTGCTATCTCGTTCTACATTTCTTCCTCTGTGTCCCGATCTTCATCGCTGTCTTGTTTATTTGTAATATGCTCGATCTATGGAGGTTGTTCTACCCTAGGATTATGTGTTTCCTTGGATTCATCCGATTCCGTCTTCTTGATATCTTCTTCATTTTGTTCTCCCTATGTGTGCGCTGCTTCTGGTTTTGTTGTGTTAGGGTTTCCTTCTACGCTATGGTTTCAACCTTCTTCCACCTGGTTTACCTCCGTTTATTCTTCTTGTGGGTTCTACTCCTAAAAAAGCATCAGAATAACTGGCTCACTCACTGGTGAGGATATCTCATCCATATCTACCACTCATGTTGAATCCTCTATTGGTTTTGGCTTTGTTGTGGTGCTTCTCGTCCTTCTTGCGAACTGACCGAGTGCTACAAAATTCAGTGGTATCATTGTTCTAGATCAGGTAAAATTCAGTTTAATATAGGTTGGACTCTTCACAAATTCTCACACAATCACACCCTGTTTTCTCCTTTGCTCCTGTTTTCTCAAAGTCACATTAAGTGTTTGATTTTTCTTTCTTTTCCCCTTTTATAAACTCTGTCATAAATGCACCTTACTTTGTGGGTCACCGATGTTTCTTTTTCCTACTGCTTTCATTTCTCATTGTGTTGTGTTCACTTTTTTCTATCGTGTAATGTCTTCAGGTTCTGTCATACTACTTACTATTTTTTGCTGCACATTATATCTTCCATCTATCTATGTATCCATGTACTACTTCTTTTTGTCTTTTTATTCTTTTTCCACTTTTTTCTTCTTTTACTCATTTTCTTCTTTTCTCTTTCTTCTTTTAGCTCCTACTATGTACAACTCTACTTCTCTGCGTGGCGTCTACGGAGGGTTAGTAGGTTGACTATATCTATATAGTTTCATTCGACTACCATTCACCAATCCTTGCATCTCCTTTCCTCTTAAATCCTGTAGCTACACAACACCTCCATCTGTGACAAACTTTATCTCATATGGCCCTAGCCAATGCATCCCAAACTTCCCTGGGTACTGCAAATATTTACTGTCATAGAGGAGAACCATATATACTTCCTTGAAGTTCTTATTATTAATGTTCCTATCATGACAAGATTTTTCCTTTGATTTATGTACTTCCTGATGGAAACCAACTACAATCCTCTCTTCTTCTAATTCAATGAGTTGTTCCAATATTTCTTGAGCTGCGCCTTTTTGTGTCAGGTTTGTAATGGTTGCAATGTGCAGACTAGGCATCAAATACTCTTGAGGAACTACTACTTCCTGTCCATACACTAATATGAAAGGTGTCTACCCTGTAAGATTCTTGCATGTAGTTTTATAGGTCCATAACACTGCTAGTATATTCAAATCCCAATCATCCCTATTTACATTACAAATATTAGTTAAGGAATTTTCTAATATCTTATAATAATTCCACTGTTCCATTGGCCTGGGGATGGTATGGAGAGATCTTCTGATGATGTATCTGAAATTCTTCAGTCATTGTTTGTATAGTACTATTGATAAACCGAGGCCCCTGATCACTCATCAAAATTATAGGGCATCTAAATCTTGTGACTACTTGCTCAAATAAGAAGTGCATTGTAGTCTCTACATTGAAATCCTTCACTACTGTTTGTTTTTCCCACCGGGTTAAATATTTCATCGCTGTAATGATATACCTTGCTCTTGATATTCTGGTTGGTGGATTGATTGGTCCTACAAAGTCTACTTCCCACTTGTCAAAACTTTCAAAGTTACTCGAGGTATTAATGGAATCTCATCCCTCCTGGATGGATTTCCAACCCTCTGAAATACATCACAATTATGAAAATACTCCTTTTCATCCTTGTGAACTGTTGGCCACCATAATCTTGCACACAATATCTTTCCTTGCATAATTTCCTCCAACTATTCCTTCATGTTCTTCTGTTAAGATAATGGGACGTTCATGCTCCATGACACATCTCCTCAAATTTTTTTCTACACCAAGTTTGTACAAGTGACCTGCAATCAGTTGATAATCTACAACTCTAACCACCGGATTTTTCTTCTGCGCAGTACTATATTCCTTTGGGGAAAATCCTGTACTCAAAAATTCAATAATGTCAACAAAATATTCATCAACAATTTGTACTGAAAACAATTATGCATAAGGAAAATTTTCCTCCAGGTTGCTTGGTTCCACCCCATTAGTTATTATGGATATATAATTTGGTCCTGCATTCACTCTTCCAATTTTTACCACAACTTCAAAATCAAACTCCTGAAATAACAACAACCATCTACATATTCTTCCCCCCAACATTGGCTTATTGACCAAATATCTAAGAGCATAGTGATATGTAGACATATTGAAGTGTTTTCCTAACAAATAATGTCTGAACTTCTAAAATGCATACACCATAGCCAACCATTCTCTCTCTGTAGTATTGTAATTCTGTTCTAAATTTGAAAGCTTCTTGCTTGCAAATGCTATGGGGTGATCTATATCACCTTCTCCTGCCTATGTTAATACTTCTCCAAGTGATATTGAAAATGCATTTACATGAACATGGAATTCTTTTTACCAATTCAAAAATGATCCAGGTGGATATCGGTGGCCACCCACCTATTCCACGAGCTCGGAAAACAATTTTCCATCTTGGTAGTTTTTCGGGTTCCAAACTTCCGAGGCCGTTTTAAGGCCCTAAATGATGTTTTTTTGGGACTTGGGGCCCAGGCGATTGCTTAAGGCATTGACATGGGCTAGTCGAAAATCGTTCTTCTTGGTTAGACCTTTCCAACGATGTGTTGAGCGCCCCAAACAGAGATCGTATGAAAAATTTATGCCCCCGGGAGGTGGACATATCAACTACCCCCATCGGGGCCCATAAACCTTTTGGATTTTCATCTTCTGGGGTTAGGGTTTTGGATTTTACTTATGTTAAAAATGAATTTGGAGCCTTATTGTAATCATCATATTCTTGTAGAGTAGTCATCACATCTCTTCTCAGAGATAAGCTGCCACCATTCTAGTGAGTCTTTCACTCTGTATTTTTACAGTCTCTGTACATTTATTTCATTAATATAAATCATGTATTACTGTCTATCTGTGTTTATGGTTGCATCTCTGATACATTTCTATTATATTATTAGATATTTGAGATATCTCTGTATATTTCTTTGTTATATCTCTGCTCTCATTGTTGGACATATTGTCATTGATGTCAACAACCCTAATGCACATGAAGTTTAGAAGGGAAAGCACAGTGCATAAATGTGATCATGATCAAAATCCCCAAAGGAAAAACTAGGACCATTGAATACAAAAGTGCCAGATCAAAGGCAGGGATTGATTGCAGAGCGCGAAGGGAGAATTAAACTACACACTATTTCCAATCCCACAATTAGTCTAGATTGTCAGATCTCATCAACTAAAAGATCGACGACTATGGTTGATTCACCAAACAATCAAATTAAGTCATGACCGTTGGATACGCAAGCACCAGATCAAGGGAAGGGATTGATTGCAAAGCACGAAGGGAGAATTAAACTACATGTTATTTCCAATCCCACAATTAGTCTAGACCGTCAGATCTCATCGATTCAAAGATCGATGACTGTGGTTGACCCACCAACAATCACACAACTTCAATTATAGATTTTGGGCGATGAACTAAACCACACGCAAGTTACGGTTCCACAATCCACATCGACCGTGGGATCAAGTTAAGTGGAAAGATAGGATAAGCAAAGGTGAATACCGTCTCATACGAAGTCTCAAAGAAAATGAGGACCATTCGATCTATTCAGAGCGCACCAAGGTAACAATTTTCAACTTCAGTGATGACCACTTTGGGAGAAAATGTTTGAGAACAATTAATATCACCCAAAGGCTGAAGTAACGAATTAAATGTGGACCGTACGATATGAAGAACACTTCGGGAGGTATCAGGACTGTCAGATCATGTTTAGTGGAAGGACAAAGTAAGCCACAAATGTACCGAAATAGACGTAAGTTGTCTGATATGAGGAAACACTTTGGGAGATATCCTGACCATCATATCGAGGAAAGTATAAGGATAGGATAAGCAAGGCCAAAGGCCCGAGATCCTGAATAGTCAAATTCCCAAAAACCGTTGGATCGTGTTAAGCCTTTTCGGGTTAAATATGACCATTAGATGAAGTCAAGTTACTCGAGGGTTACACTTCAGGGAATCTCACTTCGGGAGAATTGGGAAGTGGAGAAATAGAATTACCTGAAGTCTCGAAGTGGACATGAGTCGTCTGATCAGATGAACACTTCGGGAAGTATCCTGACCATTAGATCAAGGAGAATAACATGTGCCACATGAAGAGATCTACGTCAGAAAGGACACATGGTGTAATCAAATGATGACAAGTGTCAAGGTCTCATAGGTACTTTAGCCATACATAAGCCACAAATGTAAGTAACATGTGGAAACCACTCAGTCATTGCCACGTCAACAAGTGACGTCAGGAAGTTATGTCACTCCGAGAGTTTTTCACTTCAGGAGTTTCACCACCAGCAAACACCTGAAGTCCCGAAGGCCAAAGTCCCAAAATGGACATGAGTCGTCCGATATGAAGAAAAATTCGGGAGCGTTCTCGACCGTTGATTAAGTACAGCGGAAGGATAGCGTAAGTGTCGAAGTGTTAACCGAACACAAGCGGTCTCCACCGTTTTATGACTTATTCAACAGGTGATCACTCTGAAGGAAATTGGAGCAGCTATTATCCAAACCCCCGAAGGCTTGAACTCTCGAAATAAACATGAACTGTTCACTCACTGGTATATAAAGTCATAGTCGTCGATTTTTTCGAAACCTACGATCAAGCTAGGATCGTCCAACTAACAGAAGAATGAATTTTGACCATTCAATCTTTTTCGGTGGAATCTGATTCAAGATATTTGAAAGGTTGCAAAGGCCCGATGTACCAAAGGATGAAGTACCGAAGAACACAGTCCCAACACTGGACATATGGGGGCTAAGAGGAAAAGGGCGAAATAAGAGACAATTCTTAAATTAATAAGCTTGTGGTTGTGCGCCTGTGGTCACATGTAAATGGGTTGAAGAAAGCACCTCTGCAGAACTCAGTTTCTGAAATATTTGCAGAGATATGGAATCGAGTTAAAAAGAAATCGATCCATACCAATGATCGATTTAGGAAAAATAGGTTAGATGGTTGTTAAAATGATGCGTGGTTATGAAAATTCATGTTAATGACTGTGTTACTTAAAAAAAAGGGTTATGTAATATTAAATGAACATACATGTTGTTTATGAAGAGTTGTGTTGAAAAGTTTAAAGGCTTATAAATATGGTGAGACGTGAATTAGAAAAGTGCGTCTGTCAATGTATTATTGAAGATCAAGAACAAAAGGAGATAGAGCAAAAATTATGGAATCCAGTGTTTGAAATAGAAGACCTTTATTGGACTAAAACATATACATTGAAGATTAAATGACAGAAGCAGAGCGAGGAGAAATCGAGACATGATACATAAGTTTTCTAGATTCATAACTTAAGGGTGGTTGGGAGGTGTAAGGGTAGGTTATAGCCTGCAGGGGAGTAGGTGATTCCTTGTTAGTTGTAGCTGAATAAATAGGGGGCTGAAGCCTCCTACCAGTTGGTGCTAGTGAACAAGGGTGTGGGTGCATCCTGATCAGTGGGTGTTGATCTAAGAGGAAGAACATCTTCCTTCTATGTAACTTGTAAAACATAATTTTGTAGTTAATAGAAAAGTGTTTGTGGTTTTCCCAATTGGGTTCCATGATAAAATATTGTGTTAAAATATTGATTGCATTAAAATAAAAATTGATAAAATTTTTGTGTCACTGATTCACCCCCCCCTCTCAGTGACAGGATCTGGTCCTTCAATTGACATCAGAGTGGGTCTCTTCACTAAAGGTTTAAATCAATTGAAGAGAAATATACATCGAAATGGATAAACAATTGAAGATGTCATTAAAAGTCCCCCTATTTGATGGTGAAGACTATGTTTTCTAGAGTGTTAGAATGAAAATCTTTCTGATGTCCATTGGACTAGAAGTACGAACATTAGTTGAAAAAGGATATGATGTTCCAAAAATAACTCCCAAATAAGCAGAAGACAAGAAGAAATTTTGGGAACATGAAAAGGATTTAAAAACACTACAATATGGATTGAGTAAGAAGATCCTTGCTAAATTACTAAACTATAAATCTTCAAAACAACTCTGGGATAAATTGAAAACTATATATGCAGGATATTCCAAGGTAAAGAGGGCTAAACTTCAGACTCTCAAAGTACAATATGAAGGTCTAAAAATGAAGGATGAAGAAAATATCTCAGAGTACTTTGAAAGAGTTGATAATATTGTTAATGCAATCAGAGGTTTGGGAGTATAAGTGTCAGACAATGAGTTAGTTTAAAATATACTAAGAACAATTCCTATGTTGCATAATCCTAAAGTGTCCACTCTTGAAGATTGAGAAAATCTAGATCAACTCACCATGGATGAATTGTATGGAATCCTCATAGCCTATGAGTTAATATTAGGTCATGAGAACCTCCCAAAAGGAGAGGCATCTTTCAAGGCACTCAAGAAAACAAAAAATTAGAAGCAAAAACCTCAACCCAACCATCATGAAGAATCTGATGTAGAAGAAACCAATTTTATTAAAAAACTTCAGAAAGGATCAGAGAGGTACAAAGACAAGCTACCTTTCAAATGTTTTAATTGTGGCAAGGTTGTCCACTTTTAATCCAATTATCCCTATCCCAAGGAGGACCTTGAAGATGAAGAAGACACAAATATACAATACAAGACGAAGGGAATACCCAACTACAAGAAAAAAATTTACAAAGGGAATTTTTTTTTTTACTCAAAAGAAGTAAACAACAGTTCATTAGAGTATAGTGACAGTGATGATGATGAAATCCTTTTTATAGGTATTGAAGAGCCTAATGAGATAGACAAAATTGAGCATGAGGAAGAATCAGAAGATGAAGCAGAGGTTAATATGGAAAAAAAAACTTCTCAGTGCCTTGGATGAATTAAGAAGATACACAACCAAATATAGACAACTAATTTTTTTTTGTAGTTGAACAAAAGGAAAAACGTGAACATAAAGAAAAAGAGATGGAGAAACTCATGAGCAACCTAAAAAACCAAATCCTAGAAGCAAATAGGATGGAAGAAAGTCTGGAAAAGTATCTTAAAGAGAAACAAATATCCTGTGAAAGAATGGAGGCATAATTAGTTCACCTAAGAAAAGAACTTGATGCAAACCTTATTCAAAAAAGATATGAAAATAGCTCTAAAATCTTAGATAATATTATTACCACACAAAGGGATTCAGGTAACAAAAATGGAGTAGGTTATTCTCAAGAAGAAAACCAAGTTAACTCAAAATCTTATGCAGCTGCACTCCTCAGTACATTCAATAAGAAAGATGAAGAAAATACAAGTAATGATCATAACTCCAAAGGATTACTTCCACCCATCAAGAAGGAATATAAGACAACTCCAAACAAGGTTTATCAAAACATGTATCCTCACATTTTCTTTGGTTATTGCTTTGGATGCTCTAATTTCAGACACAAAGCTATGAATTGTAGAGCATATGGAAGGAAAAACTTGAGGGTTAAGAAATATAACCTTAAAGATAACCAAATTGTAAATCAAGTTAAAAACATAAGTTATAACTCCTTTGCACTCTACAAGAAGGGAACCTAGAATGTTTCAAATGTCATAATTATGGAAAAAAGCCAGTAATTTCATATTAATGGAAGTCTCAGAAAAACCAAAGTTCATTAGAGAGCAAAAGAAGATTTGGAAAGAAAAAAACATAAAAAGAGGAATGTCTTATTGCCTTGAAATCCCAAGATAAATAAGATCTCTGGTACGTTGATAGTGGGTTCTCAAAACATATGACAGGAAACAAGGACACGTTTTTGAACTTAAAGAAACAAAAGGGTAAAATTACATTTGGTGACAATGCTTCAGGTAAAATACTTGGGAAAGGCACTGTGAGTTTGGGAAAAGACAAAGCCAAGGATGTGTTGCTTGTTGAAAAACCGAAACCTAGCCTATTAAGTGTCAGCCAAACCTATGATCAGGGGCACATTTTCATCTTTGATTTCCAAAAATGTGAGATTAGGAGAGAGGACTCAAGAAAATTGGTTGGTACTGCCCCTAGAACTCCTAAGAATGTATATATACTAAATACAAAATTGAATGAAGAGTGTCATATAAATTTAGTATATGAAAGTTGGCTATGGCATAGAAGGTTGGGGAACATTAAGTTTGACAATTTAGTGAAAGTCAACAATCTTGGGGAAGTAAGAAACTTTCCAAATATCACAAAGCCCTCAAATCCTATGTGTAGACACTGTCAACTAGGGAAGCAAATTAGAATAAGGTTCAAAAAAAAAGAACACTTAACCTCAAAACCTTTAGATCTTGTTCACACCGAACTCTGTGGACCTACAAGGACCAAGAGTTTGCAAGGAGAGTCCTACTTTATGCTGTTCATTGATGATTTTACTAGAATGGGTTGGGTATGTTTTCTCAAGGAAAATTTAGAAGCACTTAACAAATTCAAATCTTTTAATACCCTTGTTGAAAATGAAAAAGAGATAAAAATCAAATGTCTTAGATCAAACAATGGTGGTGAGTTCACCTCAAATGAGTTTGATCTCTTCTGTGAAACCCATGGAATAAAAAGACAATTCTCTACTACCAAAACACCTCAGCAAAATGGGATTACTGAGAGAAGGAATAGAACAGTCCAGGAGGCTACAAGGACTATGCTCAATGAAGCAAAATTATCTGATGGATATTGGAGGTAAGTTGTAAGCACAACAATATACATATTGAAGAGAGGTAAGCTCAGGATTAATAGTAATAAGACTCCTTACGAACAATGGTTTGGAAGAGCTCCTTCAGTAAAATATTTCAAGGTCTTTGGAAGTAAGTGTTACATCAAAAGGCTTGATGAGAATCTCAAAAATTTGATGCTAGATCTGATGGAGGTATCTTTCTTGGATATGATTCTACCAAGAAAGAATACATATGATACAATCTTAAGATTACATAAGATTGTTGAGAGTGTAGATGTCAAGGTGGATGATTTAAAACCAATAAGGATCAAACATCAAGAGACTATACTTGACAATGAAGATGAAGATGATGATGAGTCAGTTGGTACACAAGCAGAAGAAAAGGAAGAGGATGATATGGATACTAGTGAAGACGAGGAAGATATTTGAGAAGAATAGATAATAGAAGAATCCCCAAGAAGAGACACAAAGACACCCTCAAGAATGACTCAAAAGAATCATCCTAAAGAACTGATTATTGGAAATAAAAGCGATGGAGTGCAGACAAGAAGACAATTGTTCTATCAGACAAAAATAACACTTTTGTCACATATTGAGCCCAACTCAATCAAAGAGGCATGTAAATATGAGAATTGGGTCAATTATATGAATGAAGAATTGAACCATATTGAAAAAAATCAAACTTGGGAACTAGTTCCAAGACCAAAAAATAAGAATGTCATTGGAACTAAATGGGTGTATAAAAACAAAGTGGATGAGAATGGGAAAGTAATCAGGAACAAAGTCAGATTAGTATGTAAAGGGTATGCTCAGGTTGAAGGGGTAGACTTTGAAGAAACCTTTGCACCTGTGGCCAGATTAGAGGCAATTAGGATGTTCTTAGTCTTTGCAAGATACAAAAAAATTAAAGTATACTAGATGGATGTCAAGTCAACATTTCTCAATGGAAACTTAAAAGAGGAAGTCTATATTGAGAAATCAAAAGGATTTCAATTAACTAACAAAGGAGACTATGTTTGTAAACTAAAGAAAGCAATCTATGGGCTAAAACAAGCACCCAGAGCATGGTATGGAAGGATATATTCTTATTTAACAATAATCTTTATTGTAAAATTGTTGGTGATAACATGATTATTGTGGAAGTATATGTTGATGATATTATATTTGGCAGTGATGATGAAAAAATGAGTAAGGAATTTACTAGGAGGATGCAACAAGAATTTGAAATGTCCTTGCTTGGTGAACTAAACTTCTTTCTTGGATTAGAAATAGTACAGTCCAAAAGGGGATTATTTATCCATCAGTCCAATTATGTTAAAGATATGCTTAAGAAATTCTAGTTAGAGGATTGAAACCTGTTAGTACACGTATGAAAGTTGGATGCAAACTAAGCAAGGAAGATGAGTCCAAAGCCATAGACCCAAAACACTACAGATCAATGATTGGGAGTTTACTCTATGTAACAACTTCCAGACCTGATGTCAAGAAAGCTGTTGGGATGGTGGCTAGATTCCAAACAACACCAAAAGAGAGACATATTCAAGCTGTGAAAATAATCTTTAGGTATTTGAAAGGAACCATAGATCTTGGTTTGTGGTACCTTAGCAAGGATTCATTCACTTTAAAGGCCTATTCAGATGCAGATTGGGAAGGTTGTGTATATGACAGAAAAAGTACAAGTGGAGGAGCATTCTTCTTGGGAGAATCATTGGTAGCTTGGATAAGCAAGAAACAATCCTCAATTTATTTGTCTACCACTAAAGTTGAGCATATTGCAACAACAAAATGTTGCACACAAGTATAATGGATGAAACAAACCTTACAAGACATCAAAATAGTATTTGAAGAACCCACTACTATCTACTGTGATAATACAAGTGCTATAAGTCTCTCCAAGAACCCAATCCAACACTCCAAATCAAAACACATTCCAATAAAATACCACTATCTAAGAGACCAGGTTGAAAACAAGAACATTAAATTGGAATATGTCCCAACACAAGAACAGGTTGAAGATATTTTCACTAAACCCTTAAGAAGAGATGTATTTGAATATCTCAGGCAAATATTGGGAGTAGTACCTCTTCCAATATAATCTCTTAAGAAAACAATGCATCAATTGGCATCAATTCAGGGGGAGACAATGATCAAAGTTAGGAGGAGTCATTCAGTTATGACATGAAAAGTATGATTGAAGGAGGAGTTACTTGAGTTCAGATTCTGGTCAGTAACATACAAAAAGATAGAGATTTACCATAGGGGGAGCAACCCTTTTCCATTGATGTCAAAGGTGGAGAGTTACTTCATAAAGAAAATCATCATCATAGGGGGAGTCTATATGAAGTTAGAGTGTTTCCCTCAATGACAAAGGGGGAGATTGTTGGACATTGTAATTGATGTCAAAAACCCTGATGCACATGAAGTTCAGAAGGGAAAGCACAGTGCAGAAACGTGATCGTGGTCGAAATCCCCAAAGGAAAAACTAGGACCGTTGGATACACAAGCGTTACGTCAAGGGAAGGGATTTATTGCGGAGCACAAAGGGAGAATTGAACTATACACTATTTCCAATACTGGGATTAGTCTAGATTGTCAGATCTCATCGACTCAAAGATCGATGACTATGGTTGATTCACCAAATGATCAGATTAAGTCATGACTGTTGGATACGCAAGCACCAGATCAAGGGCAGGGATTGATTGCAAAGCATGAAGGGAGAATTAAAATACATGTTATTTCCAATCCCACAATTATTCTAGATCGTCATATCTCATCGATTCAAAGATCGATAACTGTGGTTGACCCACCAACAATTGCACAAATTTAATTGTGGAGTTTGGGTGACGAACTAAACCACAGGAAAGTTACGATTCCGCAATCCACATCGACCATTGGATCAATTTAAGTGGAAGGATAGGAAAAGAAAAGAATAAGACCATCCGATACGAAGTCTCGAAGTAAATGAGGACCATCCGATCTATTCAGAGCATGCCAAGGTAGCAGTGGTCAAATTCAACGCTGACCACTTCGAGAGAAAAGGGTTGAGAACAAGTAATATCACCTGAAGGCTGAAGTCCCGAAGTAAATGTGGACTATTAGATTTGAAGAACACTTCAGGAGATATCAAGATCGTCAGATCATGTTTAGTGGAAGGACAGAGTAAGCCACAAATGTCCTGAAATTGATGTAATTCATCTGATCTGAGGAAACACTTTGGGAGATATCCTGACCGTTAGATCGAGGAAAGTAGAAGGATAGGATAAGAAAGGTCAAAGGGCCAAGATCCTGAATAACCAAATTCCTGACAGTCGTTGGATCGTGTTAAGCCTTTTCGGGTAAAAGAATGACCATTTGATGAAGTCAAGTTACTCGAGGGTTACACTTCGGGGAATATCACTTTAGGAGAATTGGGAAGTGGAGAAATCGAATTACTCAAAGTCCCAAAGTGGACATGAGTCGTCCGATCATAGGAACACTTTGGGAAGTATCCTGGCCATTAGATCAAGGAGAATAGCATGTGCCACATGAAGAGATCTACATCAGAAAGGACACGTGGTGTAATCAAATGATGACAAGTGTCAAGGTCTCATAGGTACATTAGGCATACGTAACCCATGAATATAAGTGACATGTGGTAGGCACTCAGTCAGTTCCACATCAACAAGTGATGTCAGGAAGTTACGTCACGCCAGGAGTTTTTCACTTTGGGAGTTTCACCACCAACAAACACCCGAAGTCCCGAAATGGACATAAGTCGTCCGATCTGAAGAACACTTTAGGAGAATTCCCGACCGTTGATCAAGTATAATGGAAGGATAGCTTAAGAGGAAGTGTTAATTGACATCAAGTGGTCTCCACCATTTTATGACTTATTCGACAGGTGATCACTCCGTAGGAAATTGGAGCAACGATTATTCGAACCCCCGAATCCCCGAATTCCTGAAATAAACATGAATCATCCACTCATTGGTAGATTAAGTCATGGTTGTTGAATTTTTTTAAACCTATGATCAAGCCAGGATCATCTGACTAATAGAAGAACGAATGTTGACCCTCCGATCTGTTTCGGTGGAATCAGATTCGGGAGATTTTAAAGGTTGCAAAGGCCCGACGTACCGAAGGACGAAGTATTGAAGAGCACAGTCCCATCACTGGAAATATGGGGGCTAAGAGGAAAAGGGTGAAAGAAGAGACAGTTATCAAATTAATAAGCCCGTGGTTCTGCGTCTATGGTCACATTTAAATGGGTTGAAGAAAGAGCCTCTGCAGAACTCAATTTCTGAAATATTTACAGAGATATGGAATCGAGTTAAAAAGAAATCGATCCATACCTATGATCGATTTAGGAAAAACAAGTCAGATGGTTGTTAAAATGATGTGTGGTTATGAAAAGTCATGTTAATTACTGTGTTAATTAAAAACAAGGGTTATGTAATATTAAATGAACAAACATGTTGTTTATGAAGAGTTGTGTTGAAAAGTTTAAAGGCTTATAAATATTCTGAGATGTGAATTAGAAAAGTGTGACTGTCAATGTCTTATTGAAGATCAAGAACAAAAGGAGATAGAGAAACAATTATGGAATCTAGTGTTTGAAATATAATACCTTTATTGGACTACAACAGATACATTGAATATTAAATGACAGAAGTAGAGAAAGGAGCAGTCAAGACATGATACAAAAGTTTTCCAGATTCAGAACTTAAGGGTGGTTGGGAGGTGCAAGGGAAGGTTGGAGCTTGTAGGGGAGTAGGTGATTCCTTGTCAGTTGTAGATGAATAAATAGGGGGTTGAATCCTCCTACCAGTTGGTGCTGGTAAAAAAGGGTGTGGGTGCATCTTGATCAGTGGGTGATGATCTAAGAGGAAGAACATCTTCCTTCTATGTAACTTGTAAAATAGAATTTTGCAGTTAATAGAAATGTGTTTGTAGTTTTCATAATTGGGTTTCATGATAAATTATTGTGTTAAAATATTGATTGCATTAAAAGAAAAATTTATAAAATTGTTGTGTCATTGATTCACCCCCCCCTCTCAGTGACATGATATGGTCCTTCACTCATTTCGTGCCGAAAATAATCCAGATCAGTGGTATCAGAGCAGGATGCTCTTGATCATTTTTCAGTGCATGTCCCCGACGAGGTATGAGTATAGAAAGTTGGGTCTTAAGATTTTATCTCTTGAAGACAATCACTCTCGCATGCCCAAGAAACCCTCCATGGAGGAATAAATTAAAAACGATAGAGCAAACGATTCTATTAATCTGTTGCTTGAGCAAGCTCTCACGTGACAGAGGGATGAAATGTTGGATAATTTTTCTCACATCCTTCAATGCCTTCCGATAGCAGCAGGTGCATATTCATCAAGCGAACACTTTGGAGGCACCTCACCTTTCAAGGTACAAGTCAATTTTGATATTCCTATATTTGAAGGACAAATAGATGCAAATGCCCTAGTTTTTTTTTTAAATCTGCTAGAAGTTTATTTCTCTGTTCATAAATTCTTTGACAAGGAAAATATCACCTTCACACTCCTTAAGGCTCTCCCCCATGTCAAACATTGGTGGAAATGTACTGGGAGAAAATTTCCATGGAGGAGTCGGGAATATATGGGGCCGAGCCCACTTGGGATTTTTTTGTGGATGCGGTAAAGGAACAATATTACCCTGTTGGCAAATATGAGGACCAATACATGAGATGGACCACAATGTGGCAAGAGAGGGGCCAAGCAGTACCGGAGTTCACAAATACCTTCCATACCTTGCGCACCAAGTTGGGTATCAAATACTCCGAATGAAATTTGGTTCTGAAATACCGTGGGGATCTACACAGATACATCCAAACTGAAATGGATTTTCTGGACATCTCATCACTCGGTGCGATTTATTGACATGCTGTTAAAATCGATAAAAAAATTAAGCACTAGAACAAATGGGAGTTCAGGCCTGCAAATCCGCAACAACCAAAGTATGATAAAGACAAATATAACAAACAATCTCCCAAAAACCATCCCAAGCCACAGGAAAAGAAGGGTCACGGGAAGACGAAGAAGGACACTGGAAAATGGTGATATTTCCACAAAAGCCCCTAGCACAACACCGATGAATGTCACTCAAAACAATCATTGGTGGCCGAGATCAAATACAAGGAGACAAACCCTGATTCATAATATGATTATGAAAATACTGGTAGAAGATAGATCATCGACGTAGACCCCATAGCTATTTTCGCGACCACAACAATTCAACAAGAATAACCAATATATGCTGAAGAGGGGCAACACCTTTTTCATTCACAAATGTGGGTGAAGGGGACCCCATTGCATTTTATTGTTGATAGAAGAATCCATAAGAACCTCATCTTATCAGATGTCGTCAAACAATTGGGATTGTCGACAACACCACACCCGCAACCATACAACATCGGGTGGCTTTGCCAGGGACGATATCTTCGTGTCAACCAACAATTTCAATTGTCATACGACATCCAACCCTTCCAGGATGAGGTATTATGTGATGTTGCCCTGCTGGATGTCTATAATGTTCTCTTGGGCCAACCATATACATTTAAGTACCATGCTATCTATGAATCTCAACCCCATAGTGTCATTTTTACTTTGGGGGCCCATCTATGTAGGATACCAGAGGTAGTTCCAACTACTGTCCCACCTAAAAAATGTCGCAAGATAGTATATCATACTACAAAATTCAATTTCTTCACAATATATTTGAAAGGTGAACAAAAGGATAATGCAACCACTACAACCTCAGACCAAGAACCTTCTATCCAACAGAAGCAGGTCGACAAGATTGCAACAAAGAAAAAAATTACTTTTGCACGCAGTCATCTCAGGTAGCTCTGGTTGAACATATTCAACCCCGCCAGCAATAGGTTTGTTGGCCCTTGACCAAGTTTTAGCAGTTTCTTGGTCATGTTGACCTATTTTGGGACTTTGACCGCCTATCAAAGGAGGAGCGCAAGATGAAGCGGAGATCACAGGATCTCGACCCCCTTTTGGGCCTCTTTTTGGGTTGTTGGAAATATGTAACGGGAAAGGGATGTCAGCCCATGGGTTTACCCATGTTTAGGCTTATTTTGTAATGTATAAACGGATACCTAGGAGATGTAGGAAAGGTTGATGAGATAAGTGCCAAGTGCAAGTAATAGTTGTATATGCTTTGTGCATGTTCTGTGAGACTTGCAAGGCTAAGTGCAAGTGACTGTAAGAGATTGAGTAGAAACTTTTGTGTTGTAACCTAACTCGGGGAAGGAGGATTTGGAGAGGTGTGCACATATCTCCTATCCTATGTGGAGTGGTGTTTGTATAGCTTTGTGCATGTAGATGACTGATTGAAGATTATAAAGAAGAAGAGTTGGTGGACGTATCCCTTGGAGAGGGGTGAACCACGTAATCACTGTGTTATCTTGCTTGGTGCTTGTCTGAATGTGTTTATGTATTCTTTGCTTAGTTCTTTGAGATGATTAGATAGCTCTGCTTATGCTCCATGATAATGATGTATGGAATGTTAGATCTAATATACATGAATATGCTCAATGCTTGATCATTTACGTCCGACCTATTTTACTTATGCTAAGTGCTCATATATGGTAGATTACTATGAGTACTGTGAGGCTTTGTTTTAACAACGAAGTATATAATGATTGCATTTTAAAGAACTAACGGTGCTAAGTGATTTACTAAGTTGTATAATCACAAATTTGTGTCCCAGCTAAGGTTGTAGACACTTGAGTCCTACAACCACCCCTGCCTCTACCTCGGGTGAGACTTCATCTGCTTCACTGGTGTTACCGAAAGGGACGGTAGTTAGGGTTTTGTTGGTGTGCTCTTGTAGCATTGAACCCTGGGTCTGCCCCTGTGCCAACAAATGATTTTGTTGCCGGGACCTGAAACTGTGATTACTGGGAACTGAGAAAGAGGAAGCTCTGTGCAAAGATTCATCCTAAAATTGTGAAATCTCCGTGCGTATATTTGTGCCCTAGTGCGCAATATTCTACTTGATCTGTAAAATTTTGTGCTAAAGAAAGAAGGTCGAAACTATAGAAAAGAAGTAGGATCTGAAAGCTTTATGCTCTACGAAAGGTAAAAGTGAGAAGTTTTGATTGAAAGAGGTAAGATCTGTAAGCTTTGTGCTCTGTAAAAGTAAGATAAGTGGAAATTTTTGTTTCTAGAGTAAGGATCTAGGAATATCTGATAGGTTTTGTCCTAGTTCAAAATCTAGGGTGTTAATAGATGAAAGAAGGTTTGATATGAATAGATATGATAAGAATAATGAAAGATATGTTATACCTATGCATAGAAAGAATGTTTGGACTAACAAATGGATGCAGGATCCTAGAAAAAAATTGTTGCAGTTTAGCTACCATGTTCCTAGTGCACAGTATAGAAGAGGTTAGGGATCATTGAAAAGAAAGAGAGGATTAACCCTCTGTTACAGTTACAGGAGGTCGGGACATATTGCTAAGGAATGACTTGGTGGAAGACCTAGTTGTCTCTGTTGTAAGTCTATGGACCATGAAGTGTTGGATTGCCCTAGAGTGATCACTAAGCTTGAAGGAATGAACCTGAGTCAAGAGAACCCTAAGGCAGATCCAGAAAAGGCAGAACCCCAACAAGAATCAGTGAAAGTATGGATATGGATAAAAGAACCCCTGAATGACCACCGCCATGTCATCTTATTAGATATCTTCAAAGAAAAAGGAATGCATCAAAGAAAGAATAGGGGACTTCGACATTGACTGTGTTCTGGATGAGGAAACCAGATGAATATTATGCCAAAGAGAACTTGGGAAGCTATAGAAAGGCCTGCTATGATCCCTTCACTAGGAGGAATACGTTTATTCAGAGGAAATCTAGTAAACCTATGTGGAAATCTTGCTCGGATACCTATGACTGTCAATGGAACTTCGACAGAAGAAGACTTTGAGATTATTAAATTTTTTGAAGATAGCGCCCCGTTTACCATGCTAATAGGAAAACCTTGGATTGATAGAGATCAAGCCAGATGAAAGGAAGAAGAAGAAGTTTTGGAACAAAATACACAAGAGTTAAAATAATTTATGACTAGAAGGATCGTGCACTTGATTGAGGAACAAAAGAGGAGATCACAAATATTTAATACTAGCAACCAGGATGTCAAATATAAGAGAACACTAGAGGATCCCCAGGATATTGAATTACCTACCCCAAGAATAGAAGAATTATTACCCAGAAACCCTAGGAAAGAATTTCAACAACGCAAAGTAACTAAGACTAAATAAGAAAAGAATTAGAGTGAGAAAAGCATTACCGAGACGAAGCTCACTGGAAAGAAGGCTAGAAATTTAAGAAATAAAATGGCTAATACTGAAAGATTATAGGAGGTTCTAGTGGACACCTCGCATAAAGAAAAATTATAGAATTTGAGCTTCGCTGGGATATCAGAACAACGACATATGGCACTTCACCATGACGAAGAAATATAGTCATTGGGACCGATATATCCATTCGACTTCCGCTCCGAACGGACAAAAAAACAATTAAAGTTCGTCATCAGACCGTTGGACCACACTATAATAGAAAGAAGAGAGTTAATGAAGCCTTCATATCCGTTGCAAGCGATCCATTACAGAAGTTGTCTATTTATCCCGCCGCGCCATGCAACGAGAATACTTTTGCTAATTGAGAATTTAAGCTTGCAACCTTGATTAAGATTGCCCAATGATCACTACACCTTTTCCTTCTACCCTATTGTAGTGCCCATATTACTTTGAGAACCCGAGATATCCATCCTGAGTGCATATGTACGAAGAGATCACCACCGAACAAGCAACTATGACAGAAGTTCTGATCGACTTAATGGCTGAAAGAACCATGTCAGGAATAGAACTATCTACAGGTGTATAGGCATCATCGACATGAGGAGTGCAAGCCTTCTCATTGACTACTTGAGCCGACCCATCCCGACCAATTGAAGAAAAGAGAACTAAACATAGAGACGATATTGCGAATGATAAACTGATTCCGAGCATTCTACCTTCTTATCTACCACCTTTGAGCGGCGCCATCATTCGTGACAGTGTACCCCACAAATTTGAGTATGCTTTGATCACTGTGTACCTTACGAAATAAGTGCGCGCAGTTCGTGCCGACCAGGATAACCTCACCACGTTGAAGTTCAGTGACTTCAACCTCCGTGACAGGAAGGATTATAGTATGCTCACCCCTCATAAATATCTGACGCGAACCAAAGGAAAGAACTCCAAGATTATCGCTCAATCATGGACCAAGAACCTCGCACAATCAACCCTACTTAATGTAATGAAGATTCCTCACTTCAGGAGGCATCAAGAAGTGAATGCATGCATCAAGTTTTTGTTGTCCTTCTATCACAAAGGATACTTATGGTTGAATCGCTACATGACAGTGGATCTGACTTTGATCAATTGGATCACAAGGCTAAGCATGCAGGGCCCTGACCCACAGGATTTTTACCTCGGCAAGACCACAGATCGCTCTCTTGAGAAGAAGATAAAGGATATGTATGGAAATGTCAAGAAGGGCACACAACGCTACAAGGTAGCCTCTATCCAGAGTGGCGCAGTGTGCCTTTCCTGTCAGCTGATCTTAGGCAAGCTAGTTCGCAATAACTGACCGAACCAAGTGACCGAATTTGTAGTAGACCTCGTAGGGAAGTGTGTGGAGGGCCTACATATGAATTGGGGCAAATACTTGGTGAACCATCTAGAACTGGACTGCAGGGAAGCGCAGGACCAAGGGTACGAGTTCCATTTTAGCTGGCTTCTTATATTAATCGCTTTCATCACATGGGAGATGCTGAAAGGTGCAACCTTCCCGGATGTCGAGCCCTTTGAGCCATTGGCCACAAATTTCAGTACGTTGTGGTACTCCAACAAAATGAATAAGCAGTGGCAATCTATTTCCATTTTCCACACTTATTACAACCAACTGGAGATCACAATCTAGGCTACGCCTCGCATCACCCCGAACAAACTTCACAGATTTAGGCCATTGATGAAATTCAGCGCGGACCGCCACTTCATCTACATCACACCGTGCATTGATGAGCATCGCCAACAATTGGAGTCCTACTACAAACTAACAGAGGAAGACTTAGAAGAGATTACTAAGGAGTGGCCGACATACCTCCTCATCCTAGATGACCCCACAAAGCTCTCTGATGTTGATAGTCCAGAAGTCGTGCACGATACACCTGGATAGAGCAAGACCAAGAAGAATGAAGACACCGAGGATTTCCACAACACTTTAGCATAGACTCCTTCTATCTCAGCTGAGAATGGAGATGATGGCAGAGAGATAGATGGCACCGAAGTTGAACAGAAGAAAGATGATGTCACACTAACAAGAGATGAAGATGATCCCTCAAAGAAAAGGAAGGTTTCCCCTTTGAAACCTTCTTAAAGGAAGAAAATGAAAGCAACTAGAACCAAGTTTGAGACCAACCTAACCTCAGACAACTTCGACTTCATCGTCGCTGCACTGAAAAATGATTTGTTGGAGATAAAAGAGAAGCAGGAATCCAAGCAGAAGGAGATGTTCAGTGGAATCAAGGTTGAATTTCAAGAAGTACACTAGGAACTACAGTCTAGCCACGCAATATCCACTGCGCCCTTGATGACAGGAACACCAGAAATGGGAGATGAGCCAGCTCAACTCCACCGGATTACTGATACGGTCGAAGCTCTCCTTCAACGAGCACAAGAGGAAACAACACAAGCCACCCAGGATCTGGCGCAAGCACAAGGAGCTCTGTTAGAACAACACAGTAATGTAGAAAGAGAGAATCTTGCTATGCAAGAGAATTTTGATGAAGAGAAAGTAGATCTACAAAAAGGAAAGGAACAATTGCTCATTGAACAACTTGAAGTTAAGGAAAGGGTCAATAGAGCACTTCTCTCTGTGACAATCGTTGAATTCTAGACTGAGGACCAAGTTCCACAACAGGTGGCACAATTGGAAGAGGTAATCTAGAAGCTCCAACAACACATCACAGATCTAGAACTCCACGTTGTACCTGAAACCCCGTAGGATATAAGAGACCAATGAGAAGTAATTTCTCGCAATGCAGTTGGCAGATTAAAATCTCTTGCCTTGGAGTGCAAGTAACTAAGTAATCAGAGCACCTAAACATACAAAAACCTTACAAAGAATCCAGAATTGCAGACGCTGGAGTCACAACTCCAAGAAGAAAAACAAAATGCAAATACGCTACAGGTACAACTAAAGGCCATGTCAACTGTAGACAGGATGAAGATATCGCATGAAAAAAACACAACTCAACAATAGGTTCATATGATTCAAAGTAAAGTGATGGAAGTCACTCAACGACTTCAACCTGTGCAAGATTAGGCATGCCTATTATTTACAGAGGTCGAGAGCCAAGGAGAAAAGATTGAACATGTCATCCTCTCAGCAAAGCAATGCTTGGAAGGACCGGTGAATGATGCACTGATCTAGGAGTTCACCGAGAAAGAGGCTATAGTAAAACAACAATTCGAAGCAGCTCGAACCAAGCTCAAGGCGTTTGAGGCAGAACTGGTCAGATCAGAGTGACTCAGGATGAGTCACATGTGAGTGTTGGGGGCTTGTTGGCCGTTGACCAAGTTTTGGGAGTTTCTTGGTCATGTTGAACTATTTTGGGACTTCAACAACCTATCGAAGGAGGAGCGCAATATGAAGTGGATATCACGAGATCTTGGCCCCCTTTTGGGCGTCTTTTTGGGTTGTTGGGAATATGTAATAGGAAAGGGATGTCGGGCAATGGGTTTACCCATGTTTATGCCTATTTTGTAATGTGTTAATAGATACCTAGGGTATTTAGGAAAGGGCCGATGAGCTAAATGTCAAGTGCAAGTAATAGTTGTATATGCTCTGTGCATGTTGTGTGAGACTTTCAAGGCTAAGTGCAAGTGACTGTAAGAGATTGAGTAGAATCTTTTGTGCTGTAACCTAACTCGGGGAAGGAGGATATGGCGAGGTGCGTGTAGGTCTCATGTCCTATGCAGAGTGGGGTTTGTATGGATCTATGCATGTAGATGACTGATTGAAGATAATAAAGAAGAAGAGTTGGTGGATGTAGCCCTAAGAGAGGGGTGAACCACGTAATCACTGTGTTATCTTGCTTGGCGCTTGTCTGAATGTGTTTATGTCTTCTTTGCTTAGTGCTTTGAGATGATTAGATAGATCTGCTTATGCTCAGTGCTAATGATGTATGGAATGTTAGATCTAATATGCATGAATATGATCAATACTTGATCAATTACGTCCAACCTATTTTACTTATGCTAAGTGCTCATATATGGTAGATTACTATGAGTATTGCGAGGCTCTATTTTATCAACGAAGTAGATAATGATTGCATGTTAAATAACCAATGGTTCTAAGTGATTTACTAAGTTTTATAATCATAGATCTGTGTCCCAGCTAAGGTTGCAGACACTTGAGTCCTGCAACCACCCCTGCCTCTACCTCGGGTGAGACTTCATATGCTTCGCAGGTGTTGCCGAAAGGGCCGGTAGTTAGGGTTTTGTTGGTGCACTCTTGTAGCATTGAACCCTAGGTATACCCCTGTGCCAACAAGGTTCGTGACAACCTTCCACAAACCGAGCATCACAACGTCTCCAACAAGGCAAGTAACTCATCAAGATGCATATTTATCAAATGCTTTTCCCTCTCCCCGGGGCACTCAACGCAATCGAGATAATTGCTTCCTAAGGAGGGAGGATTGATCGAGGTGGATATCAGTGTCAACCCACTTATTCCACAGGCTCGAAAAACAATTTTCCATCTTGGTAGTTTTTCGGGTTCCAAACTTTCAGGGTCGTTTTGAGGCCCTAAATGACGTTTTTTGCAGATTTGGGGCCCAAGTGACTGGTAAAGGCATTAACCTGAGCTAGTCTAAAATTGTTCTTCTCGGTTATAACTTTCCAAATGTGTTTCGAGAGCCCCAAACGAAGATCGTATGAAAAAGTTAAGCCCCCGAGAAGTTGACGTATCAACTACCCCCATCGGGGCTCGCAAACCTTTTGGATTTTCATCTTCCAGGGTTAGGGTTTTGGATTTTACTTATGTTAAAAAGGACTTTGGAGCCTCATTGTAACGATCATATTCTTTCAAATGTGAGTATCCATCACATCTCTTCTAAGAGATAAGCTTCCACCATTATAGCGAGTCTTTCACTCTGTATTTTTACAGTCTCTGTACATTTATTTCATTAATATAAATTGTGTATTACTATATCTCTTTGTTTATGGTTGCATCTCTGATACATTTATGTTATATTATTACATATCTGAGATATCTTTGTAAATTTCTTTGTTATATCTTTTCTCTCATTTCGTGCCAAAAATAATCCAGATCAGGAAACCCCAAAATTGGCGTTGTCACCATTTTCTCCTTCAAGATGTCCAAACTTTGTTGGAATTCCTCATTCCACTGATACTTAATGTCCTTCTTCAACAATTTCTCCATGGGCGCAATAATCTGTCCATATCCCCTTATAAACTTCATGTAGTATCCTGTATGACCAATTGTACTTTTTAATTGGCGCACTGACTTAGGTGGTGGTAAATTAACTATGACAACAATTTTGGCAGGATAAACCAACAAACCCTATTTACACACCACATACCCTAATAGAATACAAAATGGTGGGCTGGAAATACATTTTCCTATATTCAATGAAATCTGACATTGTCTACACCTGTCTAACATCAATATTAATACTTCAACATGATCCTTTAATGAGATAAAAACTATCCAATCATCCAAATAAACTTCCAAAAACTTATGAATAAAGTCCTTAAATGCAACTACTACTACCCTTGAAAAAATAGCAGAGGAATTCTTCAACCCAAAATGAATTACTATGTACTGATATAACCCCCATTATTTTGCAAATGTAGTCTTATGTCGATCTTCTGGCGAGATTCTTATATTGTGATATCCTGAGAATCCATCAGTAAATGAATATGCTTCTTGACCTCCTACATTCTCCAATACTTCATCTGTAAATGGAGTGGGGAAAGGGTCATTCAGACAAGCATCATTCAATTTCCTCAAGTTTACATTGATCCTTATTCCCCCTTGCTTCTTCTCCTAGACTACCATAAGGCTAATCCATTCAAATTATTCCACAGGTTCTATGACATGAGCCTCCAACATTTGATCAATTTCTACCTTCACTTTTTTCTTATACACTAGATTCAACTTGTAAGGTCTTTGTCATATTGGTCTAGCATCTGGTTTCAAATGGATATTCATCTCTCCAATTTCTCTTGCTACCCCCTTCATCTTTGAAAAATGTTGTTGGAAATAGGTCACTATACTCACACAATAACTTTGTTATTCTTTCTACTATCCGGTTATCCCAATAAACTCCAATACTTGAAATCTTTGGATTTTATTCTATTCCAATGTTTATCTGCTTAATATTTAGTGGTGCAACAAAATATTCTAAATATAAGTTTGGAACTTCTACTTCTATTTCCCCTTCAACTTCTATAATCTTGATATCGAACATGTTTTATTTTGTCAGATCCTCTTCTGCGACGTGATAAAAATGTAGAAACTGTCTGACTGATTGTCTTTTCTGGTTCTGATAAGCTATTATAATTTCAACTTCTGGTTCTTCAAAGATCTTATCTCTTACCAAATTGAGTGCGATATATATCTCTCGACTCTCATGTTCAAATGTAAATGTAATGACAAAGTTCTGCTGCATCTCCTCCCAACTTGCAGTTTCTCTGCGATGTTCCAATTTTGTGTACCAATTCCTTGGGATTCCTTCCAATGAAATTATGAATAAAGTGACTTGGCCACTCCTTTGGTGGTACTAATATCCATTGAATTATACATATTTATACATGTTCTCTGGGTTTTCCCATTCCATCATACTTCTCCACATATCTATTCTCCTGTTCTGCGCCAAATATGATGCACAATAACCTCTTGCATTGATACAAATTCTGAATCTTCTCCTTATGAGCACCCCACCAACGTGTAGGTGTAGCTTTCAATGCAATATCCAAAATTGGTAACCTCTTATTTTAAAAAACTTCTAACTCAAACTTTGTTAAAAAATCTTCTAAATCATTCTGACCATAAAAAGTAGGAGGTTCTCTTACCTCTGTACCAACCCATCTTAGTGCACGCATCATACTTTCACATATTCTGGTGGATAACTCATGTAGTTGTTGCTGCCAATTCTCCAATCCTATTTCAGAGTCTGAAGCACACAAACTAATGCTTCTCTAGCTAATAATTCCCTCTGTTGTTGGGTTAACATAATATTCCTCTTGCACGATAGTTCTATACAACTAGTTTATGTCTTCTGTAATAAAATTTTATGTCATAGGTTCAACATATATTCCTCCTTCTGAAGGATCCGATGGCGCAATGAATTTGTATTCTTTTCATTCAAAGATCATTTTCCTTGTCTTCAAGTTGATGGTAGCCTGATTATCAAAATCCCAATCCAGTCCCAACAATGTTGGATATGGTGTAGTGTTATCAACTATGTTAATCACTTCAAAGTATTCCATAGTGCACACATCATGTAACTCCAATAGTATGCATTTATATATACCAATTGGTAGCACTCTATGCTGATTTTCTAGCTTCAACTGAATAGGTGAATATCCCAATGTAGGTTACCCCATGGATTCCCATGTCTTCTTAGGCATAAAATTTACTTCAGACCCCAAGTCACCCATATTAAAATCTCCAATGTTTTCATTCAACCTGAACTCCCTACTCGTTCTTCTCTTCTTACGAAACTGATTGACTGTCTTCTGTTCTAATTTCATCTCTTCCCCAAAATTTCACTTCTCTAATAGACTTTGTAATACTTGTAAAGAGTTTTTATCCTTCAACAACTTCACACAAGACCCCAAAAAGTTTCTCAAATTACTTACGTGTTCCAAAGTCTGATCTCTTCTAGTCTGATCAAACAGAAGAGGCATGTCATAAAATGGTACATCATCTCCTGGATTTGTACTTGAAGTAGAAGCAATATTCTCCTTCAAAATATCCTGTGTGGCCTCCTTGAATGTCTCCTTCTCCTTATGCGCATACAAATTCGGTTGAGGCATTGTATTCTTACTGACCCACTAGTGTTGGTCCTGATTCTACTTTCTTGCATATGATCATGTCTTGGCTCCGCCTCTAGTAACTATATTGATATTCTTTCCATCCTATTCTATGGTTTCCACAACAATCCATTGAACATTCTGATTATTCTGGTTCCTTTTTTCCTATATCTTTGTAAACAGTGTCAAACATTCTTCTATATCATGATATGGTGTGCGACAATACATGCATGTTGTTGGTGGCTATGGAAAATACCTTGTATAATGTCTAGGTTTATGACAATTGTGACATGTTACTGGTCCTCTACCTCCTCCAAATCCTCTTCCTCCACGACCTCCTCCTCTGAATCCTACTATGTTACCTTGGTTATCTCTGCATGGTGTATTATATTTTGGTGCTTGATTGTATTGTGGTTGCACATTATTATACTTCGATGGTGTTGAAGAATGTTGTGTGTTATTATACTGCAATGGTGTTGTAAACTGTTGCGCATTATTATATTGTGGTTGTGCTGTAAATTATTGTGCGTTATTATACTGCTACTGCGTAGGTTGTCTTGTCATTAGTTCAACCTACACCCTATAAGTATATGAAGTCTTTTCCTTCATTATTTCCAAGGTTCTACAATCCTTGTCTTCATGTTCTACCGATTTGCAAAAATTACATAATGTACTCTTGGGTATTGTTTGATACTTTTGCATCATGGGACAATGATAATAATCATGTCCACATGTAATGCATATTTCACACCATGGCCCTCCCATGGGTAAATGATTTGGCATTCCTTCTGCCAAGTATTGTGAAAATGTGGGGCATTCATTCTTATGATGTCCTTTTGTTTTGCATAATGTGCACTAAAAATCTCCCCTCTTCTCCTTTCCCTTATTTTGATTCAACTGAAATGTCAATTTTTTCGGATCTTCTCTTAGCTCTTCTACAACTGGATCTGTATGCTTATACTAGTTTTCCTATAATTACAAGGTTGCTCGCAAGGCCTTGACCTGAGTTTGGAACTTCTACTGCCTCAATGGATACTTCAAATATTCCAATAATGAATTATCAAATAAGTGTCTATGTTGCATATCTGTTATAGGATGCTTCAACTTACCTTTTAGTCTCTTAAAATTTTGATCAACCTCCCAAAATGACTCACCTGGATTTTGTTTGATCACTATCATCTCATTCATGAATTGATCCTTTGAACTTGTTTGCTGAAATTCATTGATTAATGCTTTCTTCACATCTGCGATAGTTGTAGGCACTCCTTGTGGAATTTTTACTGTGAGACCCATATACCAGTCTAGTGCACGGTCTCTGAATGTGATCACCAATTGTGCCACTTTTGTATCTTCATCTATGATCTTCTTATCTTCCCAAATATTCTCACAAATAAACAAGAGCTTCCTTGGGTCCTCCGACCCTTCTCCACAGAACTCTAGTAATCGAATAGTTGGATCTACTCCTACCATTGTGAAGTTTGTTGTACTAACACCTCCATGCGGTGTAGATAATTGACTTCTATTAGATGAATTTGTACCTCCACTTGAAATTCCACTGGACCCTCGTTCTACTAAAATCCTTCTACAACTAACTGCTGGTTGTCTAAACGGTTGTTCTTCTTTAGATGTCTTAGTCATACATGGGGTTGTGGGTTCCACACTAATTTGGATCTGGAATGGAGAGCCTTCTTTTGCGCCAGACCCTTGACCTCTGATTTTCCTTTGATATGTGGTGCGTAGGAGATCCTCTACTTCTTCCTCATCACTGTCCAAGCCCTCTCGCTCGAATATTAACCTCTTTTTCCTATTGATCTTATGCTAGTAGGGTCTTCTGCTATGCATCACTCTTGCTTTGTTCATTATCTCCTTGGTCTATTCCTCATCCATCATAATATGGTCCATTGCTTCCTTCTTTTTTGCCTCTCTCTAGATCCCTCTCCATATCTCATATCTTCCTTAGTGTTTCCCCCAGTTCCCCCATGCGTGCAAAGTGATTTAGTTGTCTGAATCCGTTGTCATCACTTCTTTATCATGTAATAAGTTCTTGATCGATGTGTAAAGTGATCTAATGTACCTTCCTCTTGGTCCCTTAAAAAATTCTTGCTCTGCAACAGTGTAATACTTCGCAATATCAATTGCAAACTCAATAATAAATCCTGCAACAATAATTTCTAACCAAAAATCCACTACGCGCGTGAATTTATTATTGAATTTCCGTATCCACGCAATATTCTCAGTAGTCCACTCTACTGGACTCATGCGATTAGTTGGATGATTTTCCTTCAACCTCAATATCCACTCCTGCAACAACTCTGGAAAATAACAGAAAAGTGCCTCATGCAAATAAGTATACACATACATTTGCAAATACTGGCGCGGTGTATACTTGGAGCTTATATTGTCTTTCTTCACAAACTCGAATTGTTTTGTTTCCAACCATATTTTAATATCCTGGTTAGTTGGATTCCATGGCCTAAACATCCCCTTATACCACTACATTCTCTTCATCAAATTCCCTCCAATATGATCTTCTGAGTTCCAATCAACAACAAAGCCATTTGTTGGATGTATGGGATGACCCTAGTTCTACCTTAGTTCTCCAACAAAATCGTAGAAACCATTGGCCATTATGGAGACTAGAAGGAAGCACTACTTTTGGCATAGGGGCAGACCCAAGGTTCAATGCTTCAACATCACACCAACAAAACCCTAAATACCATGCCTTTCGGCAACACCTGCGAAACAGATGAAGTCTGACCCGAGGTAGAGGCAGGAGTGGTTGTAGGACTCAAGTGTCTGCAACCTAGATGGGACACATATCTGTGATTACACTACCTTAACAAAGCACTTAGCAGTTAATATTCATTAGCCTTTAACCCTTATTCACTTCATAGGTAAAACCCTAATTATAGAACAACGCAGTATTTGACAAGATCTATCACATCCAAGCACTTAGCACATAGAAGTAGATCAGATCTAGTATTTATTCACATTACTAGGCACTAAGATAGCATATCAGATACATCCAAGCATACATTACTGCACAAAGCATAAATCATATCAATACATAACAACCATAATGCACAAAGCAACCACAAAATAGGAAATACGTGGTTCACCCCTAGCATGGGGCTACGTCCACCAAATCTTCTTCTCTTTATTATCTTTCGATCAATATTCTTACATGCACAGAGCATCAAACCCACTTTGCATAGGACAAGAGATCTCCATGCACCTCGCTAGATCCCCCTTCCCCGATCTAGGTCACAACACAAAGCCTCTTACAATCTGTCTCTTACAATCACTTTCACTTAGCTTTGCAGGTCTCACACAGTATGCACAAAGCCAAATCACACAGATTAGACAACTTACACCGCATGCACTTAGATAATATAAACATTAAGCCATTGACCATTCTTACATTGCCTAGATATCTATTTATACATTACAAAATAGGCCTAAACATGGGTAAACCCATGGGCCAACATCCCATACCTGTTACACAAAACCTAATCCCAAAAATTCCCTAAAAAGGGGTCAAGATCCCGCGATCTCCACTTCGACTTGTGCTCTGCCTTTGACCATCCTGATGAAGTCCCAAAATTGGTCAAACCTAATGAGGGATCTCCAAAACTTGGTCAAGGGCCAACAGGACCCCAACACTGAATTGTGACTCATCCTGAATCACTCTGCTCTGGGTAACTCTACCTTGAACGCCAAGAGCTTGGCTTGAGATGCTTCGACCTACTACTTTTCCAGGGCCTCCTACTCGACAAATTCATGAATAACTGCCTTGGTCACAGGTCCTTCCAAGCATTGTTTGACTGTAGTGACTGCTTGTTCTAGTTCTTCTCCTCGTCCTTCAATCTCCTCAAAAAGTAGGCAAGCTTCATCCTAGACTGGTTGGAGCTTCTGAGTCATTTCCATGACTTTACTCTGAATGACATGGACCTGTTGCTGAACAATGCATTGTTCCTGGGATAGTTTCATCCTTTTTACCGCTGATAGTGGATTCAAATGCACTTGCACTTTTTCTACTTGCTTCTTTGCCTCCTAGAGCTGTGACTCCAGTGTCCTTAGTTTAGGGTCTGTTATCGCATGGTTTGTAGGAAGGGTTTAGATAGCTTGAGTCAAGGCTTAAAACCGACGTAACAAGAGCTTCCCCACCCACTGTCACCTCGATGGGGGGCTCTTTCTATTTAGGAGGGCTAGTCCAAGGGAGACGTCCCTATGTAATCTGGGCTTTAGAAGGGCTAAAGGGGTAATGGACCAAGTCAAAGAAGTTCCCTTTTACAGATTACTGCCAAGATGAGATAGTCAAAAGAATTCTTCCACTGGATGGCACCTATTTGCGAGACAAGACAAATAAACTAGAAAATGTGCTTGCGGTGGGTTAGTACTTCATAATATCAATGACTATCCTCTAATATATGAGCAATGATTGGATATAATTATTGACGAAGTCAATGATTATTAAACAAAGATAAATATCTTATATCACTTCTTCAATAGGTTCACCAAAAGATAAGAGCATTATGTGTAAAATTAGATCCTTATCATATCACAATGCTACAAATATCAAATCTGCTCACAATAAATATATTTTATGTGTCACCTATATTGTCGCTACTATAGGGTGGCGTCAAGCATTAATCAATAAGTCCAAAGGGAGACAAAGAGTGAAACGTTTTCTTCAATAAGCTTATGGATGCAATTAATAACTCAATGTCTATCAAGATAGATGACAAATGTCACAATGTTACAAACTAAACAAGAGATCAAGAAGGTGTGACGTCACCTATATAATTTATGTTGTAGGATTAGGGTTAGCTAGCCAAGAAGTGACGTTTTGACAATTTCAACCAATAAAATTTCAATAAACCTCTATGGCTATGATAAGATGACTAGGCCGTACTTTTCTATCCAAACACAAGTCAAAAATCAACAAAACGTCATCTCATTAGGGTTAGTTCAAAATTAGCTAGGGTTAGACGCTAGGTTAATTAGGGTTTCAAATTTGAAAGTGTTTGAAAAGAGTTTTAAAGACAACAAGCTCTAAAGGTGTTTCTAGACTAGTGCCTTGGGTTAATGGAGTCAAAGGAGGTGAGACTAATAGCTTGGAAGG
>ML798636.1:47549-96307 GCA_009831015.1 Picea engelmannii | reverse complement strand
ATTTATGTCCATAGTTATGACAAATGTAACATTCTGGTTCATCGAATAAAGGATCATAACGATTGTTATTCTTAACCTATGTCCTTTTCCCATCCATCAAGTTATTTTCATTATGTGGTAGTTTGTTACTTGGTTGTCTCATTCTTTGTTGTGGTAGATATCTATACCTTGAATGTCTTGATTGCTCATAATTTAATTTTAAAGAACAGTTTACATCTTTATGACCGAAGTTAGAACAAAAGAAACAATACCCATAGACAAAACGTTGGTACCTAGGAAAAGTCTGTCTTCTTTGAGGAGGTCGATTTCTTTCATGCCGATAATTTCTCTGATCTACAGATTCGGTTCTGGTACTTTTTCTTTCATTCCTTCTTGGTGGCTGATTTTCTTTCTTTGTTTCTGCGGAGTGACTATTGTTAATGTTTGAGGATTTGACAAACTTGATAGGTTCTTTGTTTCTTGGCTGACCACTACTTGATCCCTCTTCATAACCCAAGCCAATTTTCAGCTTTGGATTCCTTTGCCAATTCAGAATGGTGGCTAATCCTTCTGAGGCTTTGATACTTGACATATTCTGATTATACAAGGCTTGAAACCTCTCCAACTCTTTTCTAGTTTTCACTACTTCTTCTTCCAGAGCTTTACATCTTGCCTTCTTTTCTGATAACTGTTGTTTCAGAATGTCCTCGATTTTCTTTGCCTCTTCTAATTCCACTTTTAGAAGGGCAAAGTCTTCATCAAGTTGTTTACTGTCTTTCTCGAACTGTATCAGCAATAGTTTTTGCTTTCTGTTCTTAATTCTGGGTCTGTCAATCTCTTTCAGTGCACTGATCAGTTCTCCTTCCATATCAACCATAGGTTCTTCTTCATTGGCCTCACTTCCTGTGATTTTATTATCATAGTCCTCTTTGGCCATAAGTATGAAGTCATTTAGTTTATCTTCAATAGAGGAGTCATTGTCTTCATCATCATTGTTTACACAAAGACTTTTCTTCTTAAAATTATTCTCTTTAAAGAAATTTTTGTGTGTGTTCTTCTCCTCATCATCACATGTCTGATCATTTCTTTTGTGAGGACATTTATTTGCAAAATGACCTATCTTGCCATAGTTGAAACATTTGAAGGGCAGTTTACCTTTGTATTTGTCTGATCCCTTCTTCAGTCTCTTCACAAATTTTGCTTCAATTTCATCAGGCTCAGAATCCTCATTCTTGTTTACCTTAAATGATGCTTCTCTGGAGGTGGGTTTATCTTTAACTATTCTCATTTCATATGCAGTCAATGTTCCTAAAAGTTGATTAAACTCCAAGGTTTTTAGATCATTAAGTTATTCTATAGCAGAGATCTTTAGGTTGAACCTATCTGGTAGAGATCTCAAAATTTTCTGAACTAAAGAAGGTTCCTCAATTTTTTCACCGAGTGCTTTCATTGCATTTACCAGTTCTTCAACTCTCAGAAAGTATTTTCCAACAGTTTCATCTTCTTTCATCTTCAGTTGTTCAAACTGTACTCTGTAGGTTTGAAGCTTGGTGTCCTTTACCTTCTCATTACCTTCATAACTGCTAATGAGTTTGTTCCACATTTCTTTGGTAGTTCCTAGGTGCATAACTTTTACAAATTTTGCTTCTGCAAACCCACTCAAGATAACATTCATAGCCTTAGTGTTGAAGCTAAATTCTATCTTGTCATCCTTATTAGCTAGTACAATTGTCTTTACATAACCAATATCTACCACATCCCAGACATCTGCACCTAAAGCCATTATGTAGGTTCTCATTCTAACTTTCCAGAAGGTAAAGTTTGTTCCATTGAACAAAGGGGCCTTATTGGATGAATTTCCTTCATGGCTTGACATGTTTAAGCTCTAGGATCTACCCTTAGATAAAAGGGGTCGGCTTTGATACCAATTGTTGGACAACTGAGAGGGGGGGTGAATCAGTTGTTACCGAGATTAAACAATTATGCTTATTTTAAACTCTTTGCAGAGCACTGAATGACAATCACAATAATGTAGTGAAGTAAGCAATAGAACATTCAACATCATTCACACATATGAAATATACAGAGACAGATATTTCCTGAGGAAACCCATGAAGGGTAAAAACCTCTTCTTCTTTATATGATAAGTAATCTTTACATTATGTACATTATCATACTTATGAGCACCAACTCATAATGAGGCTACAACCTTTGTTTTGCAAGCTGCAACTTGCTGAGAGCACCAACTCTCTATTTTCTCTAGCACCTACTAGAAGGAAGCACCAACTCCCTCGTTTCTCTAGAACCCACTAGAAGGAAGAACCAACTCCCTAAGTGTTCCATCACCAACTAGATGGAAGCACCAATTGTATGGAAGCACCAACTTCCAATCACACATGCACCAACCTATATAACAAAGAACAACAGTTCTCCCTTGCACCACCCTGCCACCCTGGTTTCTCTGGCTGCAACCAGATGGAAGCTACAACTCCCTGTGTTCAAGCACCCACTTGAACTTCTGAGAACAACAGTCCTCCCTAGCACCTCCCTTCCACCCTGAAATAAAAAGTTTGCTATATATATAAATTTATCACAGTGATACAATATTTATCATTGGCTTACCAGGCTTATCACTGTTCTGCTACGCTGCTCTGTTCTCTTGTATCAGTGTCTCTCTGCCTGCATCTTCTTTCACTTTCTGATCTTCTGCTCTTCTTTACAAGTGCACATCACCCTTCTTTTACTGTCTCAGCTATGCATCTTTGTTCTTTACTTCTTTTGTGCTTTATGTTCTGTGTCTTCTTTTGATTCTATGAATTGCGCCTCTTATGTGTATTTCAACTCCCGCCCACAACATGCCATTTCCCCGTGTGTGATTCCTCTCTTCAACAACACCCATCTCTTCTTTGTTCTCATTCTTATAGTCTATGTGCACCTTGTTCATTACCTATGTGCAATTCTTCTGCATGATCTTCACGTCGAGTGCTCTGCCTGATCATCATTGCAACTCTTCAACTTCTCTGGCTGTTCAACCCATGTGTCCATCATCACTGGGTGTTATGATGAGATTCCTTAGCTTGTCTAGTAGTCGAGACTATTTGTCTTCTCTGTCATAGTCGATCTCATCCTCTCTATTGAAGTTACAGGCTTCAACGCTCATCCATATGTCAATTGCCTCTAGGAACAGTCTTCATTACACTGGCAGATTCCTTGAGACTCTTCAGCTCCTCTGGCAATCACACACAGAATTCTCTTCGAGTCCTCTGGCAGAAACCATCAGTGGTTTCTAGAAGTTACACTGTGAACCTCCAAAGATTGCTTCAGCAACTGAATCACCACTGATCGATTAACTGTGAAGAGAAACATTATCCCTTCGATCATATTTCTGAATAACCTGCACCGTTGGATCATAAATGATGGCTCTCGCGCTTATTTCACCATTTCGTAATTTGGCCTTTCGGAGTTTCGACATTCCGACATTCGGCTTTTCGACATCCCTGTGGTGAGGCATCTCGACTCTCCAAGTCGCAATCTTCGAAATGGATATTAGCTTCATGCTACCTCCTCCCTTAAGCCTTCGTCGATGTGACCATGGATTATGACCAAGGGCCAATTCTGAACATGTATTTCGCATTTCGCGTTTCGGGGATTTTGTGATGAGTCGTCTCGACTCTCCATGTCCCAAACTCTGAAATGGAGCTTGTCTCTTCGAGCTCTTCTCTACATCTCTTCGACGATGTGACCACCGGTGGTGAACATAGCCTTATTCGAAAACACATTTCGGTGTTTCATCATTTCAACATTCATGTTGCAAAGTGTTTCGACACTCCAACTCCTGGTATTTGAAACCAACACCAAAAGGTGTTTTTCACATTTCGGCATTTCGACATTCCAGCATTCCTTGTGATGAAGTGTTTTGATACTCCATCTCCCGATATCCGAAATCTACACAAAATGGTGTTTCGGCGTTTCGCATTTCGCAACTTTGGGACTCTTGTGATGAAGAGTCTTGACTCTTAGCTCCTCCAACTCTCGGTATCCGAAACTTCGGTTGATGTGCCTGTTTCAAGATTTTTGACATTTTGCATTTCGGTACTTCGAGACTCCTGTTTTGAAGAGTCTTGACTCTTGACTCCTCCAACTCCCGGTATTCGAACCTCCGGTCGATGTGCCTATTTCGGGTTTTTGGGGTTTCACATTTCGCAATTCCGGGACTCCTGATGATGAAGAGTCTCGACTCTTCCAACTCTCAGTATTTGAAACTGTCCTCCTGCTTTCAGGATTTTGGTGTTTCGCATTTCGCGATTTCGAGACTCCCGATGATGAAGAGTCTCAACTCTTCCAACTCCCGGTATCCGAAACTGTCCTCCTGCTTTCAGGATTTCAGTGTTTCGAATTTCACGATTATGGGACTCCTGATGATGAAGAGTCTCAACTCTTCCAACTCTCGATATCCAAAACTGTCCTCCTGCCTTTGGGATTTCGTAACCCCGCTTCACCTTTCTCTTTAAAAAACGTGCAGGTTCTCCTGGATCCAACGTCGGTCGGACCTCGAGCTCAAATTTGATGTTCATTGGGAATTCTCAATGGGATCCAAAGATCACTGTCACTTCTCCTCTTGGGCTTCCATTGTCCCTGTTTTTCCATCACTGCATACTCTGATCTTTCCATCAATGACAAGCACACCTGCCTGTAAACATGCCAATAGGGTCTTATTTTCCCATGTTCATTTTTTCAACCTTACCAATCATTCTAGGGTAATCCAAAACTTCATGTCCAATATACTTACAACAAAGGCAAATAGGGCCTCTACCAAGGCATTCCTTAGCAAGATGTCCTGGTCTTCTACAACTATAACAAAGAGTCAATCCTCTCTTTCTCTTAAATGATCCCCAACCTTTCTTGTACTGTGCATTGGGATCATAGTGATGTACCTGCAAAAAATTCTTTCTAGGATCCTGCATCCATTTTTTAGTCCAAAAATTCTTTTTATGCATGGGAATAACATATCTTTCACTAGTTCTATCAGGTCTATTCATATCAAATCTTATTTCTTCTAACTGTGCCTTAGTTTTCAGACTAGGACCAAATATATCAAACATACCTAGATCCATTATTTCGAAATAAAATTTTCCACTTATCTTACCTTTATCAGACCACAAAGCTTTGAGATCTTACCTTATTTCTTCAGATTAGGATTCCTTCTCTTAGCACAGAGCTTTTCAAGTCAAGTAGAATATTGCGCACTACAGCAACATATCTACGCACAAAGATTTCTCTTTTCTTCAGTTCCCAGCAATCACAGTTTCAGGTTCCGACAACGTAACCATTTGTTGGCATAGGGGTAGACCCAGGGTTCAATGCTTCAACATCACGCCAATACAACCCTAACTACCGGCCCTTTCGGCAACACCTATGAAGAAGATGAAGTCTCACCCAAGGTAGAGGCAGGGGTGGTTGCAGTACTCAAGTGTATACAACCTAGATAGGACATAGATCTGTGATTACACTACCTTAACAGAGCACTTAGCAGTTAATATTCATTAGCCTTTAGCCCTTATTCACTTCGCAGGTAAAACCCTAATTACAGAACAACACAGTATTCGACAAGATCTATCACATCCAAGCACTTATCACATAGAAGTAGATCAGATCTAGTATTTATTCACATTACTAGGCACTAAGCTACCATATCAAATAC
Source organism: Picea engelmannii (assembly GCA_009831015.1). Classification (NCBI taxonomy): domain Eukaryota; kingdom Viridiplantae; phylum Streptophyta; class Pinopsida; order Pinales; family Pinaceae; genus Picea; species Picea engelmannii. The sequence continues at coordinate 90,627 of ML798636.1, read as the reverse complement.
ATCTAAGCATACATTATTTCACTAAGCATAAATCATATCAATACATAACAACCATAATGCACAAAGCAACCACAACACAAGATATATGTGGTTCACCCCCAACGTAGGGCTACGTCCACCAACTCTTCTTCTCTTTATTATCTTTCGATCAATCTTCTTACATTCACAGAGCATCAAACCCACTCTGCATATGACAAGAGATTTGCGCGCACCTCACCAGATCCTCCTTCCCCAAGCTAGGTCACAGCGCAAATCCTCTTACAATCTGTCTCTTACAATCACTTGCACTTAGCTTTGCAAGTCTCACACAGAGCGGACAACTTACACTACTTGCACCTAGCTAATATCAACACTAAGCCATCGACCATTCTTACATTGCCTAGATATCTATTTATACATTACAAAATAGGCCTAAGAATGGGTAAACCCATGGGTCGACATCCCATACCCATTACATAAACCCTAATCCAAAAACTTCCCTAAAAAGGGGTCGAGATCTTGTGATCTCCACTTCGACTTACACTCTGCCTTCGACCAGCCAGTCGAAGTCCCAAAATTGGTCAAACCTGACCAAGGATCTCCAAAACTTGGTCAAGGGCCAACAAATGCGCACAATTTGCACAACACAGTCTCACCCGAGATGGCTTATGGGTGATTGTATGACCCAAATTTCTGCAATCGTGGAAGGGATGATGCTCATGGGGATGTTAGGCATACTATTTTCTACCTATAATTCAATATTCATCAGATCTACTATTCCATAACCATATCCATTCATTAACATTAATTCTATAGTAAAATAACACAATTGATCTAGTGTGTGTTGCATTCTAACTCTAACAGATTCATTCATTCATCATAAATCATATAAAATCAACATTCCACAAAATGACACAATTTTTTACCGTGGTTCACCCCCCCTGGGCTACGTCCACAAATATCTTGAAATATCTTCTTCTTTATTCATCTTCATCAAGGTTCTTGCGCTACGTGCATTACATCAAAAGTGCATATGAAATGCACAAGTATAGGTATGTGAGGCTGACCAGTGTTGCACCAATCTCCATAGCTTGCAACCTAACCCTCATTTACAACTCAAAAATAGACTCATCTCCAAAACCGACTCAACAATATCTCCACAACTCTCAAAACTAGTATATGCGACTCAAAAATCATCAAAGAATGTCGTTCATATCTATCCTATCTTCCTCATACAACAAATATTTATACTACAAAAGCAGGTTAAACCAATTACATCATGACCAAAACCCTAACCCTAAGTGGATAAGGTTTGTCCACATTACAAACTCCTGCGCACGACTGGTCCATGATCCAACCATTTCCTCGTCGCTATGTCTATCTTTCTGCCTTTTAATTTCTTCATCCTTGCGTTGTTTTCCCTTATTGTCTGAAGCGTTGCTTTACCTTCCTTCTGGGTTGCTGCTTTTCCTTATCTTCTAGAGCGTGCTCCTATTCTGGTCCCAATTCTAATTGTCTTCCAAAACTGTTGTGTATTTCCCCAAAATAGCCTGCTCCAACACCATCACTTAGTCAAATTTATGACTTACTGTGGGTTGGTGATATTTATCAAGAATATACCTTATCTCCACGACCCTCACAATGCACCCTTGACTTCTGCCACCCTCATTATGTACCTATACTTAGAATTTTTCACAATTCTTTTTACTATCTTTCACTACTCTTTTTACTATCTTTCACTACCTTTTACTATGTAACTATTCCAACACATAGTAAAATTTTGACTTTCGCCACACTCATTATGCACCTATACTTATAAATTTTCACAACTCTTTTTATTATCTTTCACTGCCTTTTACTATGTAACTCTTCCAACACGTAGTCAAATTTATGAATTATCGCGGGTTCACAGGTTGGTGATAATTCTTTCACATATTACTAAGTCTTACTGTAGGTCCAAGGTGATTTATACAACTCTTACCTAGTTCCACATTCACGTAACCCCAAGAACCCACCATATTATTTTAATATTCTATTTCTTATCCTAAATTTTATGGGCATATATCCAAGTGACATGTGGAAGTTATATTAACCAATGAGATCCTTCCATATGGAAGACACCTGGAATCCTACAATTGGTGACACATGGAAATGAATAACACATGACATGTGGCAACTCAAATGACCTATCACACAACGACAGATGGACTACTAACTCTTCGCCACTAGGTGTTGACTGGACATGGGTGGAGGGTGAATGGTTACACAAAATATTAATTAATTAATTAATTTCCTAAGGGGTTGGATTCTCAAGTCTTTATAGTCTTCTCATTTCTCACATGAATTATATATTACACTTTTCATTATATATCATAAAGATTCCAATATCCCAATACATGTGGGATATGGATTATGAAGAAAAGTCAATTTTTTCAAAAGAAGAGGCGAAGTAAGATCAAGGGCTAAGATTGGACCCCAAAATTAATCAACAGTGGATGAGTCTTCGACTTCCCGAGATGATATCTTGAGCTTCCGAACTTCGTTTCACACAAACTTTACCTTATTGGAAATTTATTTCGATGAGGAAGATGATGGAACAAGTATTGAGAGATAGAATTTGCCAGAATTTTCTCAAAAATTAAAATAAAAATCAACAATATTTTCATGCTATGTTGATAAATATGCTTGACACCTCAGCTTCATGAGCTCATATCTTGAGATACAAGAATCAAAATTGTGCCTATTAGGACTCATTGGAAATATAATATGATGAATATAATGTGTGAATTGGTTTACATGGCTGAAAAGTTGAATATCAAGGTACATAATGACTTTAATTAATTAAAGGAATTTTATCAAAAGACGAAAAGGGTCAAATTCAAGGTATAGGAATGATTTTAATTAATTAACGAGAATTTATTGAAGAATTAATTAAAAAAATTATTTCCAAGAAATAAAAATCCCTAACTACTCGAGAAGTTAGGAGAACCAGTTTTAAAAGGGAAGAGAAGGCTTCATCAAAGGGTTCCATCATGATTATGGGTAGGGGTAGAGGATCAAAAGAAGGAGGTACAAACATAAATATTTAGCGAATCTTCTGATCAATGAAAAGAGATATCCATCTTCTCCACTCTTTTTCTACTTTTACACCATTTTCTCGAAGCTTTATGCTTGAATCTCAGAGTTGAGCACAAGGTTGATATTATTGAGTGCTCCTCTTGTATTCTTGAAAATAATTTTCTTAGATGATCATGGAGTATTCACAACCATGTATATGATTTTAAAATATTTTGTGTATTGTTGAATATATTTCATGAATAAAACTCCAGAAAGAATAATTCTAGGGCATGAATTCAATGATGTTTCAGATCTTGGGATTTTTGAGTGTGAGACGTTTGAAGTAGGCTTATCAAATTATCTTCTGTTTAAACTACAATACTCTTTTAAAATTCTTTGATATGATCAAAACTATGATATGGATGTATTATTTGTATATGATCTAGAGGATTGTATATTTGATGTTGAGCACAAATATATTCTGATGTTGAAGCATTCCTTCAATATTTTTCTTGTTAAGAGAATTTTTGTTTCAATTAAGAATTAGATCAGGTTACTGAAGAACCATTTCATGCACAAATCCAAGCAATACAGATCAAGGGTTTGTTGTCTAAGGGATATCCCTAATCCAAGATATTCAAGAAATATATTTTATCCAAAGAAGAGTACCATCTCTATAAAAACATAGGGGGATTCATATCCTTGTGAGGTTATTGTTTCATTCTTAATAGATCCAAACATCAACATTTTTGGCAACCATAATACGAAGCTATTTATTCTCAATATATTTGAGGCCCTACTTCAAATCAGATTGAAGAACCAGAGACTCCATGGTTCAAAGTTTTGAAAAGAAGATTCAAGAAGATTACTTCTTGTTCTAGATGCACGAGGTTTATAAAAAGATTATTCATAGATGTTTATATGACCTCAAAAAGAACCAAGAAGAACAAAATATTTGGGAGAATGAAATTCTTGGTAATTCCATTGAAAGAACTTTTAAAAGTTAACAGTCAAGAATTTCAAGAAGAATTATATTATGAATCCTCTGAGGAGTTTCTTTCATATCATGATGCTCCTTTACCTTCTTCACCAAGCCCATCAATGGCTTTGAAAGATGCAAAAAAATAAATAATTATACAAAGAAATAGGTGACTCCATAGAACTCCATTAAATCTACCAGAAGTGGATTTTCAAATGCCCAATATTCATATGGAAATATTTTCTACATTCTTTGGGAAGACTTTGGAGGATGTAGAGAAACATTTGTTTATATTCTAATGTGCATGTGAAATTTTCAATCTTATTGAAGATAATGTTACATGTCGATTGTTCTTACAAAATTTGCATGGGAATGCTCTTGAATGGTTCCATTCACTGCTTCCTAGTATCATTACCAGTTGGGATGTGTTAGAATATTTTTTTGCTAAAAAGTTTGTCCACCCAACCTCTCCCTTATGGAATCAAGATAATGAAGATTCCATGCCTTCACATACTCCAAATGAAGAGATTTCATGCAACAAATTTGAGAATGAAATCAAGGAGCCTCCATAAAATTCACAAGAATATTTAAGCCTTGCAACATATGATGAAAAACCACAAAAAATTGTCTACAAGAAGAATTGGTGGAAGAAATGAATCTTGAGAAGAATTGTAAGCAAGATTTCCATTACATGAAGGAATCGTCTTTTGAAAACATTGTTGATGAATCAAAAACCTTGGAAGTGGTTGGAAATAAGGAGAAAAATGAAAGTATTCTTAGATTGGAAACTCCTCATCCAATAAAAAATGATAGTATTATTTAGAAACCAATAATTGATTTTATTGAATCATGGTTCCAAAGCATTGTTGGTGAAACAATGCAATCAAATTTTGTGTGCATCCAATTCAACTTTTCTCCAGTACACTTTGGATATGCCTTTGACTAATTGGTACAAGCCCTAATATGTTCACTAATTATGAGGTTCATTTCAAAGATCAGATGAATGCTTGAATAGCTCCATTGGAAATATACCTATACTTGAAAGTGTATCTTCCCTTCAAGTAAGGTAGGGTAGATATATCTTGTATATAGTATGATTCTTCATTTAAAGTTTTGCACAATAAGGCAATCAGTATATTGAAATAATATTTGAAGATAACTCCATGAAAGAGGAAGAATTACAAGAATTTAATTCAAATATGAATCCACAACCCAATGGAGAAGGTAGATGTTCTTTAGATTTTTGTGTTCTAAGTAATCCACATAGGGTCATTGTCCTGCAGTCGGAGCCATTTTTTGACCAAAAATTGGTCAACCCTATTTTTCTTCTCATGGAATAATAATTTTTTTTATCAGAACAAGAATTTTTTGAATTATTATAAGCTCACGGGGAATCCCTCAGTCTCAGATTTGTCATACATTTTTCAAAATCAAAATCTGACTCTGTATGCCTAAGATATTCAATATTTTGATCCAGAAGTCTGACAAAGAGAATACAAAAAAAGTTTTGAAGAATTTTTCTAAGTGTCGTTTTCTCCTCTCCATTTTCAAAATTTTGACTAAGTACTCTCCTCACTTAGTCATTTCTCTCACCTTCCATCTCCACACTTAACCTCTCCTCTCCTTTCCATACTTAACCATTTTCTCTCTTCCATTCAACTCTCTTCCCTTATCTCATTTTCCATTTCCTTTCCCAGATTTCACATTTTCCATTTCCTTTTCCTTATTCCTTTCCCATATTTCACGGAATTATTTTTATATTTCATTTTCTTTTCCACATTTTCCATATTTGTTTTCCATACTTCACGTGATTTCTATTACTCTCCTTATGAATTACCGCGTGTTCACGGGTTGGTGATAATTCTTTCATATATTACTAAGTCTTACCGCGAGTCTACAATGATTTCTAAGACTCTTACCTACTTCCACATTCACGTGAACCCACCATATTATTTTAATATTATTTTTCTTATCCTAAGTTTTCTGGGCATATATCTAAGTGACATGTGGCAGTTCTATTAACCCATGAGATCCTTCCATATGTTAGACACATGACATCCTACAATTGGTGACACATGGAAATGAATAACACATGACATGTGGAAGATTAAATGACCTATCACATGATTACACGTGGATTGATGAATCATAGCCACTGGGCGCTGACTGGGCATGGGTGGAGGATGAATGATTGGATAAAATATTAATTAATTAATTAATTTCCTAAGGGATCTGATTCTCAAGTCTTTATAGTCTTCTCATTTCTCACATGAAGTATATATTACACTTTTCATTATATATCATAAATATTCCAATATCCCAATACATGTGGGATATGAATTACGAAGAAAAGAAAAAAAATTCAAAAGAAGATGTGAAATAAGAGCAAGGGCCAAGATTTAACCCCAAAATTATTCGACTTCCGGAGCTGATATATTGAGCTCATGGCCTTCGTTTCCCATAAAAAATTCCTCGTTGTAAAGGTACTTCGATGAGGAAAATGATGGAATAGGCCTTGAGAGATGAAATGTGCTAGAATTTTCTCAGAAAGTAAAAGAACAATCAACAATAGTTTCATGTTATGCTGATAAATCGGCTTGACACCTCCACTTTACGAGCTCATATCTTGAGATCCAGGAATCCAAATTTTACTCAGGAGGACTCATTAGAAATATAAGACGATGAATATAATTTATAAATTGGTTTTTGTGGTTGAAAAGTTGGATACAAAATCCAAAAAGTTAAAATATAGTCCTCTCTTTAAAATGGCAGTTAATTATTGTTTAAAAATAAAAATAAAAGTTTATTAAAAAAATTTTATCAAAAGATGAAAAGGGTAAACTTCAAGATAGGAATATAAATGACGTTAATTAATTAATGATACTTTATTGAAGAATTAATCAAAGAAATTATTTCCAAGAAAGAAAAATCTTTAACTACTCGAGAAGTTAGGAGAACCAATTTTAAAAGGCAAGAGAAGGATTCATTAAAGGGTTCCATCATCAAGAAGGGCATGGGTAGACGATCAAAAGTAGGTAAAAACATAAATATTCAACAAAGGTTATGATCAATGAAAAGAGATCTTTGTCTTCTCCACTCTTTTTCTTCTTTTACACCATTTTCTCAAAGCTTTATGCTTGAATCTTTGAATTGAGCACAAGGATAAGATTCTTGAGTGTTCCTCTTGTATTCTTCAAAAGAATTTTCTTATATGATCATGGAGTATTCACAACCATTTATATGACTGTCAGATATTTTGTTTATTTTTGAATAATTACTTTGAGGCATGACTTCATTGATGTTTCAGATCTTGGGATTTCTGAGTGTGAGATGTTTGTAGTATGTTTATCAAATTCTCTTTTGTTTAAACTGCAATACTCTTTTAAAATTCTTTGAGATGATCAAAGCTATTCTCTCCTCTTTCTTGTGAGAATATATGGATGTATTATTTGTACATGATCTAGAGGGTTGTATATATGATGCTGCAAATATATTCTGATGTTGAAGCCTTACTTCAATCTTTTTCTTGTTAAAAGAAATTTTGTTGGAATTAAAGATCAGATCGGGTTACTGAAGAACCATTTCATGCACAAATCCAATCAATAAATATTAATGGTTTTATGTCTAATAAATATCCCTAATCCAATATATTCAAGACATATCTTGTAGCCAAAGAGGGGTACCACCTCTATAAAAATGCATGGGGATTCATATCCTCATGAGCTTGTTGTTTCGAACTTAACAGATCCAAACATCAACAATAGGGTAAACATTTAGTATCTCACTCAAGACTATGAAGGCATTATGTTTAAGAGTGGTCGATGCCATAATTATGGGAATTTAATATTGGAATTCTAATACACTTATCAAAGGAAGGTATGGATGCATAAAACTTAGCAAAACGTGTTGGGGGTGGAACTGGTGGAAAACCTTATCATTCATAGAGGACTTGAGGACATTGGGAATAAAAGGGATAGAGTGAATCCTTTAGTTATCCCACTTGAATCAAAGGATCAACTGTCGACCTTAGGCACACACAAGGAACATAGTTTGGGTGAAGTTAGTGACAACAAATTCGACAAGTTGGATTCATGAAAGTCACCTTATATACCTTCCCCTTGCAAAATAAAATACACTGAAAAATTATTTTTTGATCTTGGGGGATAGAGGTAGAAACCAAAGGAAATCCATTAGTGAATTCTTGACTAGACTATAAGGTATAAAAAAACCTACCTCCCTTACTCTCATTCCCTTATGATTGGAAGTCCTCTGACATAAGATAATTCTAGGTAGGGGAATATGCATCCCCTAGGCATGGAATAGAGGCATGTGAAACTTCTCAAGATTATAACCCTCAAGAATCCTCCAAATAAGTATTATACCTAGGGGTAAAGGTGTTGATGTTTGTAACTCGGGCATGAAATTTTGCACAGGTTTTGTGTCAAATGTGCATGAAGTCGTCCAAGTAAAATCTATTTCGTAATTCACTTTATTTATAAAGTGAAATTATTTTAATTAGTTGTTGATTCTAATAAAGTGCATTTTAATGCATTAGTGATTTAGAATAATCTCAACCATTTATCTCACTAAGATATTAAGGTTTCACCTAAATTATAAAGGTAATTCAAGATAGAGGTTAAGGACACATTCATTATTCATGAAGACAATTTTATCTGAAAGCAAAGAAAAATGTCAAAGAAAGAAGAAAACAACGCAATAGTGAGAAGAGCATCCCAATAGTGATTGTAGGTTGCAGATATATCCGCATAGTGAATTTCATACAGTCGTATGGACATACCATATGATTTCATACAATTGTACAAACAATACCATACAATCTGTATAGTTGTACACATAGATTTGTACCGTAGGTTTCTCAGACTTGTTTTGTATTTTTCTCATTCCACAAGCAAAAAACCTCATTTTTGAGTTGTCCTTGTAAGTTGAGTCATTAATGATAAGATTATTTGAAGGATGGATTTCATGTTTCGTGTTTTATTCTTCCATTGCATTTTCTAGCCATCTATGTGATTGATGCATGCTCAAATTTTTTATTTCTGTTATTGAGGAAATTCGAGATTTGATTTATTTAATAAGAATAGGACAATAGTCACCTAGGGCTTGAAAAATTCACATGGTATCATAGCTAATATTATTAAAAGATCAAAGAGTATAATTTTTTGTGCAGATGAGAGATGGCATCAACTAGCCTCAAGTTCGAGGAAAAATTGGATGGTGTCTCTTATTTTCTATCTTGGAAGGTCATGGTTACTCTCTTGTTGGAAGAGAATTATCTTTGGGATATATGGAAGATGCAATGAGAACACCGATAAATCCATAGTAGTTGGAATCCTACAACAAGAAGGAGGTAAAATCCAAGCAAATGATCATGGATTCCATTAAATATCACTTGATCCCTCACATATCCGAGAAGAATACAAAGAAGGAGATGTTTGATGCCCCAGTTAGCCTTCAATAGAGCAAGAACATTAATAAGAAGACGATATTGCACAAGAAATTTAGATCCATTGAGATGAAAATATCAGACACTATCACCAATTACCTGATGAAGGTCACACAAATTCATGACCAACTTGCAACAGTTGGGGAGAAGGTTGAAGACAAAGAGCTAGTAAACATGGCACTGAATGTGTTATCACCTCAATGGGAAACATTTGTACAAGGAGTTTTTTCTTAGGAAAACCTTCCCTCTAGGGAAAAACTATAAGATGAATATATCTAGGAGGAAAATCATATGGATTAAAAGGGAAACATATAGGGAGGTGACAGTGACCATGCCCTGATTGGTCAAACCAAGAAGGGAAAAGGTAAAGGACCCAACAAGGGTAAGGAAAAGAGTGAGGATTTAGACTCAAATACAATGAATAAGGACTTAAGTAAAATCAAGTGCTTCATATGTCATAAGTAAGGACATTATGCATCACAATGTCCAAACAAGAAGAAAGGTAAAGGTAAGCAACAATGGAATTAGGTAGACTCAAATTAATCTCAAATGAGCGAGTTTACCTTCAATTTCAAGAAGGATTTGTCAATGGTATCTTTCCTTTCTACCAATACAATTCTGAGGAATGATTTGTATGTGGAAAGTGGAGCATCTAGAAATATGGCATCAACTCATGAGTTATTTTCAAGTCTACCATAGCAAGACTCAGGAGTTCGGACTAGATTTGGTGATGATGCCAAGTACCGATTATTAGGAGTTGGTACCATTCACTTCCAACTCTAGTCAGACTTTGACTCTTTAAACTTTGACAATGTTTTTATTTGTTTTAGGTCTAAGGAAAAACATTCTTTTAGTTCCAGTCATGGAGGATAAAGGTTATGCAGTATATTTCAATAACCAACAGGTTCTTATCATGTTGAAGGAATCTATCCTAGAAGCAACACATGTGATCATGGTTAGGGAAGGAAATTTATATAGGTTTTAGGGTGAACCCATTCAATCCCTAGTTATTAACATAAAAAACTTGTGTGAGTTGTGGCATAAGAGGATAGGGAACCTGCATCAAAAGGTGTTTCCTATTTCGAGGGAGATAGTCACAAATATTCTATATTTTAGTATTAGGAAACATGGTGTATGTAGAGGGTGCAAAATTGGAAAACATGCCAAGGCTTCTTTCCGAAGCAGTGAGCACATGTATAAGGGGATCCTAGATCCAGTGCATTTGGATATTTGTGGACCAATGTTAGTAGCATCAATCCTAGGAAGAATGTATTATGTTTCCTTCATTGATAAATTCTCTCACAAAACTTTGATCTACTTCCTAAAGACCAAGAATGAAGTCTTTATTAGGTTTCAGGAGTTCACATCTCTTGTTGAGAGACATACATGGAACAATATCAAGGTTTTGAGATCGTAAAATGGGGGTGAGTATACCTTCAAGGAGTTCTAGTGTTTATGCAAGGAGGCATGGATCAAGAGGGAGTTTATTGTTCTATACAACCCACAATAAAATGGAGTTGCGGAGTGGAAGAATCAATCCATCATAGGGGCTTCTAAGGCCATGATACCAAGACTTATCGATGTTTATTTGGGAAGAAGTATGCAACATGAGTGTCTACAGCCAGAACATGTTTTCGCATAGGATGTTGGAGGAAAATACACCATAGCAAGAATTCACTAGTGTGAAAATAGAGGTGAGTCATTTTCGCATTCTTTTTTGTCCAATTTATATTCATTTACATGTAGAGAAGAGGACCAAGTTGGAGCCCTCTAGTAGGAAGGGTTTGTTTGTGGGATACAATGAGAATTTAAGGGCCTACATGGTCTTCATCCAAATCAGAGGAAGATTGTCATAAGTAGGAATACAAATTTCAAGGAGGACTTTTCTTCCTGGAAGTCTCATGAGGCTATTCCAGTGATAGAGGATGAGGAGAAGGAAGCTCTAAAGTCTAAGTCTAGGTCATGAGAGGCTTCTATTTCAGGGTAACAACCTTCATGTGAGGAGGAGGATCCATTAGCTCCTTCCAATTCTATTAAGAGTATTTGATGGTTCACTCAGACATTGGGGGATGCTCAGGAATATGTTGAGGCTCCTAGGAGCACATTCAGGGAGAGTAGACCTCCAAAGAATTTTTCAAACTACATGGAATTTATGAGAATCATTATAGATTATGATCCTTTCAGTTATCAGGATATAAAAAAACAACATGTATGGAGGGATTCCATGGTGGTGGAGTATACCTCCATCATGAAAATTGATGTATGGGAAATTGTGCCAAGATCAGAGGGGAAGTCAGTGGTGAGTTCTAGGTGGCTCTACAAGATCAAACATGTTTCATATGGCAACATTGATAAGTACAAAGTGAGGTTTGTGGTTAGAGGGTTCTCTGAGAAGGAGGGAGTGAACTATGAGGAGAATTTCACTCCAGTCGCTAGGTACACTTCCATTAGAACTGTGATGTCCTTAGTCTCTATTACGGGATGGAGGATACATTATATGGATGTAAAGATAAATTTCCTCAATGGGATAATTGAGGAAGAAGTGTACATAGAGAAGTCTCAAGGTTTTGAGATCAATGCGAAGGCGTCCCATGTTTATAGGCCAAAAAATGCCTTGTATGGACTCAATCATGCACCAAGAGCATGACATTCTAGTATATATGGATACTTGCAAAGTATGGGCTTCACCAAAAGTGAATCATATCCCATCTTATATTTCATATTTGTTGAAGTTGATCTACTCATTTTGGTGTTGTATGTAGGTAACATGTTCCTTACAGGATTAGAGAAGCTCATTGTAGGGTGCAAGGACAATATGATAGTTGAGTTAGAGATGAAGGAAATTGACATGATGCATTACTTCTTGGGGTTGGAGGTTTGGCAGAGAACATGGGAGATTTTCCTTGGGCATGGTAAGTATGCAGTTGAGATCCTGAAGGGATTCCAAATGGAGTACTGTAGATCCATGGCCACACCTATGATCAATAATCTCAATAAGGTCACTAGTTTAGATTCATATATGGTAGATCCCACATTTTACAAGCATATTATAGGTTACTTGATGTATCTAGCCAACACTAGGCTAGATATATGTTTTTATGTGAACACCTTGAGCTAGTTCATGGTGGAGTCGAGCCATGAGCATTAGGTAGAAACAAAACATGTGCTCGGATACTTGAGACACATAATGGAGTATGGAATGAGATATATTGGATATTGTGAGGTGAAGTTGCAGGGGTAAATAGACTCATATTAGTTAGGTAATGCAACAGATAGGAAGAGCACCTCATGATTTTTCTTTAGCTTAGGATCAACGATGATATCCTGATTCAACATGAAGCATAATTCAATGACACTTAGCTTAGTAGAGGTAGAGTATATGGTAGATAGTATCACTATATGTGAATCCACATGGATTCACAAGTTACTAGCAAGATTATTTTATCAAGAGTTGGATCCCACAATGATTTATTGTGATAATCAGAGTTGTATCAAACTCTATGAGAATCTAGTATTTCATGACATGTCCAAGCACATAGATATCTATTAGAATATTCAAGAATACTAAGAGGGGGGGGTGAATCAATATATAGTTATTTCAAAAAATTTAACCTTCAAGCACTACATAAAAATTAACCATTAATCATGTCATTCATCATCACTTAAAATCATACACATTGCACACAAATTTTTACGTGGAAACCCAATTGGGAGAAAACCACGAAATTTTTTCTTAAGTAGTTTCAAGATTTTACAAGCACCAACTTGAAGCAAGAACCCACTCACTGATTTTTCCATCACCTTCTATAAGGAGACACCAATCCCCTTGGAATATTTTAAATGATGATAAAGGATCAAATCAACCTTCAAATACAATCCCAAAATCATTTCTTAAATCTACATACAAAACTGCTCAGAACTGTACCTCAAATATGCAAACTTATAAGATTTTCCATGAGCTCAATTTTTAGTTTCTGATTCTGAAACTTGGACCTCAAATATTAGGATCTATTCTCCTTCTAATGCAACAAGTAGAATCCAACTTGGACCTACCAAGCTTCATATATAACCATTTTATCTTGAACCCCTATTTGGGACTAGTTTCTGGACTAGTCACAAACCCTAACTTCCAATAAGTATAACTCTGTATCTGTAATGAATTAGGATCTAGAACCTATACCCAATATTCTGGGATATCGTCTATGAAATTATTCTAATTTCTTCTCCTTGAATCGCCCCCCCCCAAAAAATGTTATAGCAAAAATGACAATATGACTTGTTTTGAAGAAGAAACCCTAGTTTTAAAAACCCCGACTTCCACTAAGTATGAATCCAAACCTATAATGAGTCAAGGGATTAAATTCATACCCAATATTCTTCGTTGTATCTTCTAAAACAACTCCAATTTTAACTATTTAAATCATTCTAGAAAAAAAATTATATGGAAAATTCCAAGATGACCTTCAAAGAAAAACCCTAGAACAAATCATCATGAGATTTCATCTTCCCTTGGAATTTTTCCCTTCTTCACTTCATCTTCCCTTGTAAATTAAATCCTCTTCCTTTGATAGGTTGAATTGGTCTGTTACAAATTCCAAATGAGGCTCCTCTTATTTATATGAGTCATCTCCACATGAGGGGGTGCAACCAAGGGTCACAACTTTTGGGTCGCACCTCTTCCTTAAGGACAATTGACCTTAAGGGATTCTTTACTTTCCTTTAGGGGCTTATTCTCTTGGATTTAGGGGCTTATTCACTTGGATTTATGGGATTATTATATTTTATTTAGGGTCTTCTTCACTTGGATTTAGGGGATTCTTCTCTTGGTTTTAAGGGCTTCTTCACTTGACTTTAGGGGCTTCTTCACTTGGCTTTAGAGGATTCTTCTCTTGGTTTTAGGGGATTCTTCACTTGACTTTAGGGGGTTATTCACTTGTTTTTAGGGATTCTTAAAGGCTCCTTCAAGGCTCCATATGTGTACAACTCAAATTGGGAATATGGAAGCAACCACATGTTATCTCATCCCGTGAGGGGACCACTTTGGAGTTATATACACTTATGTAAAGGGTCCTTCAAGGATCTTCAAAGCTTCTTCAAGTGGACAGATCATCATCACTTTTAGGGGATTTTGTGTTTTTATTTCTGGATTATTCTAAGGTTGACATCAATGACAACAAATTTTCCAACAATCTCCCCCTTTGGCATTGATGGCAACTTAGTAAAACAACCATGGTCCTGTTGTCTTCATGCTCTGATCCCAATGACTATGCTTTCATATTGTATTAATGCTTACTCCCCCTGTCTTCATGCTTCTATTTTTACTATTATTCTCTCCCCCTTTGACATCAATGGAAAAGGGTAACTCCCCCTAATTGTATTCCCCTTTTTGTTCTTGCATAATATTATGTAAATCAATTTGGAGCAGAAATTCCTCCCAGCTTTTGTCGAAGATACTCAAAGGTATCCCTAGGAAGAGGCTTTTTGAAGATGTATTCAATCTATTATTTTGTCCCAATGTAAACCAATTTGATCTTCATTTCTTTGACTTTTTTCTCATGGAAAGTGGAACTTAATGGGAGTATGTTTGGTCTTGGAATGCATCACTGTATTCTTGGAGATGTTTATAGCACTAGTGTTGTCACAAAGTATCATAATAGGCTCATCATATCTCATTTGTATTTCTTTTAGGGTTTTCTTCATCCAAATAATATGAGGACAACATGTTGTTGCTGTGATATATTCTTCTTCTACTGTGGATAAGGATACTGAAGATTGCTTCTTTCTCAAGCATGACACTAAGCAATCACCTAAGTAGAAAGTTGTTCCACTTATACTTCTTCTGTCAACAATAACTCCTACCCAATCCACATCCATGTAGGAAACCATAGTTAACTCATTTTCTTTCAGATACCATAGCCCACAATCTATTGCTCCTTTAAGATATATGAATATCCTTTTCACTGCTAAAACATGGGTTTCCTTTGGTGTTGCTTGAAATATTACAACCTATCCAACTGCTTGCATTACATCTGGTCTTAAAGCTGTCACATAAAGTAGAATACCAACCATTGATTTGTATAGTCTTTGATCCACTTCTTTAGATTCATCATCTTTTCTCAAATTGCAATCGATAACCATAGGATTAATCATAGGTTTACAATATTCCATTTTGAACTTATTTAACATTTCCTTGATTACTTGGTTTGGGAAATGAAAATTCCTTTATCTAGCTGAGATACTGGAGTCCCAAGAAGAAAGTCAACTACCCAAGTAGGGACATTTCAAATTCATTATGCATATCCTTGGAAAAATTTGTACTCAATTTATCATCATCACTTCCAAATATGAGGTCATTAACATACACTTCAATAATAATCATACTTCCTTGATCCACTTTTATGTAGAGGTTACTATTTGCATTTACCCTTCCAAATCCTTTTTTTGTAAGTACCTATCCAATATTGAGTACCAAGCTCTCAAATATTTCTTAAGTCTATATAGATCTTTCTTCAATATGCAATAATAATCTTCCTTTTATGATATTAGAAACCCTTCTGGATGTTCTATGTAGACTTCTTCTTCTAATTCTCCATTTAGAAAATATGATTTTACATCCATTTGATACACTTTGATCCTTTTGGAGCATGCATAAGCCAACAACATTTTGATTGCTTCCATTATAGCCATGGGAGAAAATGTTTCTTCAAAATATATTCCTTCAACTTGAGCATATCATTTGCACACTAGTCTTGTTTTATTTCTAGTTATATGTCCATCTTCGTTTAGCTTGTTTCTGAAGAACCATTTTTTCCCAATCACATTTTTGTCCTTTGGTATTGGAACTAGTTCCCATGTCTCATTATTCTCTATTTAATTTAATTATTCTTCCATAGCCTTGATCCAATTTTCATCATTTATGGCTTCCTAAAAGTTACTTGGTTCAACTGTGGACAATAATGAAAAATGTCATTGTTCAAGTGTTTGTGCTTGCCTTCTTCTTCTTGTTTCTACTCTAGCACTTCTATCTCCAATGATTTGTTCTGGTGGATGATTTTTATGAACATGACGGTCAGTTGTTTGAAAATATTGCTGGTTGTTTTATTCTTGTTTTGTTTTTGGCTGCTTCTCTTCTTGCTATTCTTCTTATTCTTTCTCATCTTCTTGATTTTTTTCTTCATTTTCTTGTTCTTCAAAGATGTTTGAATTCCTGCTTTCCTTCCTGGTCTTCAACAAGTTTGTTTCATCAAATTTTACATTGATGCTTTCCAATATCTTTTTGAGTCTTATATTGAAGTACTTATATGCTTTGCTTTTGCATGAACACCCAACAAATATGCCTTCGTCCACCAGGGAGTCAAATTTTCCAATCTTCTTGTCTTCCCTTTTTATGTAACACTTGCTTCCAAAATCTAAAGTGCTTGAACTTGGACAATATTCCTTTCCATAACTCATATGGAGTCTTATCGTTATTACTTATAATCAATCATTTGTTCAATATATGAACGATTGTATGCACTTCTTGTCCCAAAAATGTATCACTTAGCCTTGAGTCATTCAACATGGTTCTGGCCATTTCTTGTACAATTATGTTTTTCCTTTCAACAACTCCATTTTGTTGAGGTGTTCTAACTATTGAGAATTGTATTTTTATTCTCTGTTCTTCACATAAATCCCTAAATTCATTTGAAGTAAACTCACCTCTATTATCTGATCTTAAGCATTTCATTTTCAACCAATTCCTTGAATACCCTGAAACATTCAAAAGCTAATGAATTTTTATTGAGGAAACAAATTGATGGATTTACGGCTTCACAATCCACAAAACATAGTCTATTAATCTTTACTTATTGGAAACATTCAATTCATGGCCTCAGATCGATTCTCTTACAAGTAGAAATTCACGCAATTCATGAACTAACTTACAGACTCTAATTTCTAGAACCCATGATCAGCGTTGATCTATTATTAAACAAACGATCTACATTCAACCTCGGTTGGAGTAATATTTTGGAGTTAAAGATCCTTGGAACACTTTGATGAGCCACTCTGATATCCTAGGTGAATGAGTTTATTTATGGGTACAATTTATGTAACAATAAGAATAGGTTGTCTCTATTTTTCCCAAGTTTTCGTAGAGTAACTTTCCTTTATTTTTATTCCATGTCATCGTTGTTTCTCTCTTGAGTTTATGTAATACTCCTTGCGTTAAACGAGAGAGTCATCGACCCCTATGGTTTAGTTCCCAACAGTCTCTGAATTTTTAAAGAATCTGTCTCCGTTGGTTACAGTTGTTTCTAAGTGGACCGGGTCCATAAATTGTTAAATATTTCAAGGTATTACAGATTAGGAGGAGTTGATAAGTTTTTCAGGGATAAAAGTTTTCATGAGTTTTTTCCGACACAATAATTTTTCTAGGATTGAATTTTTGTTTCAATTGCTAAGGTGCCATTCCTGTAGATGCAAATTCTGAGGTACAGAAACTTGACAACGCTAGAATTTATATACAATGTAGAACAAAACTACTTTGGAAGTCTGTGATAAATGAATTATATACTCATCTAAATTCTATAATTCAATCAAGACATTCTAATCTGTTTCTACAATTTGCTTTCTGTGATGTAAAGCTTCATCTAAGATATATATATATATATATATATTCAAACCTTTAATCATATGATAAATTCCCACGATCTAACAATATTTATAACTACTAACATACTCATATGAAAAAGAATTATTCATTAATGGACATATAATACATATATGAACCAAACCATCCAGAAACAAATGGAACAACCACGTTCCACCCAACTGTAGATGCAAAAAAACCAAAATTACTTGTACTAATCACCCCCTAGCTTGACCATGACTCCATAAGGGAAAACTGAGCTCAACTCCTTAGCCAAAGTACCTATGTACCATTCAGAAAATCATTTTCCTAACATAATGTTAGGATCTGATCCTAACCCCTCTCCATGGGTCATTAGTTTGTAGGATATATTTTCTATTTAAGAAAGGCTGACAATAGTTAATAAGGCCTAATAAATAAAGAAAAATAAGTCAATGTAAGAAGACCTAATAGAAGCTTCCACTTCTAGAAAGATCTTCCTCTAGAAGTTTCCTTAGAAGGTAGAATTAGTATAAATAAGAGTAGGTGGCATTGAATATTTTGTCTTGGAGATTATTGTAATAAATCTCTTCTCTGTTGGAGGATGCCCCCTTGAAGAGGCAAGTGAACATTGCTATCATAATAAAATTACTCTTTCTGGTGATTATTGTGGTGTTCATCTGATATTTTTCTGGATATATCGTTATTATTCTGTCATTTCTTGTTAGATATTCTATGTTCTGCATAATATATTGTATGAAGAATATTGCAAGTGGTATCAAAGCTCTTTCCAGCGCAAGACTTGTGGGATAATTTTTTTTTCAGGGTAGAGATGAATTTCGACGTCTTTAAGCTACAGAGATCTGTCATTACACGCATAAACCCACGGTCGGGGAGTCATATATGCAAGAAATATAAGTGTTTCGTAAGCACACATTTGTTGGGCACCATTGTAACCCATGTTGGTACCCCTTCGAGTGGTAGCGCATCAAACAACACCTGTATAAATATCGGCCTAGGCATCTTGAATCCCTCCGTAGATAAACCGATCGACCATCTGACTGTTATAGTTTCACTGAGAACAACACTCAAAAAGTGACTCTCTAGTACCCAGGTAGTCGGGTAGTATGGATAAGGGTATGGTCTATCCTTCGTAGTTGGTGCCCTGAGATATTGGGTCGAGTACCACTATTGGAGCCCGCACGTATATAAGGGAGCTATATCACAGGAAAAAACCTTGACTGTAGATTCCCTACAAACCCTAACCCTTGGGAACGAANAAAAAAAAAAAAAAAAAAAAGACAAGATCTATTGCAGTGCAACCTCGTCATCTACAATGGGGTTGCTAAATTATTACATATTTTGTCTTGTTAAGAATTTGGGCATTTCGCCTTGTCATATGCATTGGCGTTGTGAAATTACTACATCTATTGTCATGTTAATAATTTTGGCATTCTGCCTCTACAATATTATTTAGTTCAGAGTATAACTCCGCAGGAGTAAAAAAAATAAATTATGGGCCTGTCATCACCCTTAATTGTGACCTATCCCATTGCATTCCTCTCTTCATTATAATCGTAGTGGTACCCTTCAAATTTAATATTTTTTTTCTTGCGGACTCAACCCCCTCTAGGGCGCCTTTCTTGAGACCTATCCCATTGGATTTCTCTCTTTGTGCTAATCACCCAGGTATTTATCATTTTTAAGCCCATTTTTTCCATCCTAACACCTTCACTGCTACCTAAGCCTTTACCATGCCTACCAATCACTCTCAATCCCAAGAAACCTTGGAGGATAGAGTGTCCCACCTAGAACAACACATTGATGACAACATAGCTTCCCTCTGCATTGAATTCACCACAACCCTTGACCAATAATACAACAAATTGGTGCAACTCTTCAGGGGTAAGAATATTGAGCCAAACCTAGAAGAACTTCAGTCTTCTCATTATGAACATACTCATTTCTCCCTCTCCCCTTGGGGTTCTCCATCTTCTTGGACTAAGGTGCCCAAAGTTGACATGCATAAATTTGATGGTTCCAACCCAGCCGGGTGGGCTTCTCAAATGGAACAATACTTGTCCCTTCATGATATTTGAGATGATGAGACCAAACTCCATGTAGGGGTTTTGTACTTGGATAAAGAATTCTAGAAATGGTGGCAGTGACATAAGAAATGTTATCTAGGACCTCCCAATTGGAACATGTTCTCCAAATCCGTTTGTGCCCATTTTGATAGGGAATCACAATTTTTGGGCCGACTCACTAAGTTTCACCAAACTGGATCTATCACGGACTTCATCATGACATTTGAACAGTTGGTTATCCATACCGAGGGTTTATCTGATGAATTTTACCTTGAATGTTTTATCAGTGGTTTAAAAGAAGCTATCAAGGTTCATGTGAACATGCATCCTCCTACTACATGGTTTCAAAGATGTCAATTATCTAGGGAAGCAGAGACCATCCTCCATGCACCATCCATGAAGGCTACCCTTGCTCTGACCCAAAATTTGAAGGTCCAAAAGGTCTCTCCCTCTGAAATGTCAGAACATCGCAAGCAAGGAATTTTCTACTATTGTGATGAAAAGTGTGCACTAGAGAGTAAATGTAGAGAACAAAAGTTCTTCCAGATTGATGCCTCAACTTCCTCTTCATATGATGACATCCCATCAAATGAGGTTTCATACCTAGAGGCGGCTCAACCAAGTGATCTTGTCGAAGATCCAATTGTCACGCCGATGGAATATGTGGAAACGACCATCTCGCTTCATGAAATATCAGGTATTTCATCCCCACAAACATTGAATATCAAGGGATACATTAAACATAGGCCAGTTGTGGTGTTGATTGATAATGGTAGCACCCATAATTTTATTCATCGTAGGCTCGCTGATGAGATCCATTGCTTTGTCCACCCTGTTTCTAATTTCCAAATCCTCATTGTTAATGGTGGTACTATGAAGTGTGGGGGTCACTGTGAAAACATCAAACTCCAAATGGGTGATTACCATATGAAAACCCACATGTTCTATATTTTCATGGGTGGTTGTGATATTGTATTAGGCGTGGAATTTATTTCCACTCCGAGGCCAATCACAATGGATTATCAAGAATTATGTATGAGCTTCACCCAAGAAGCTCACCCCTATACTCTCAGGGGTCTCCAAGCGGGCTCTCCTGAAATCATCATCTCTCACAGGATGGAAAAACTATTGAAGAAAGGCCAACATGGTGTGATTGCTCAATTTAATTCCATCCAAGTCACTGAACATGCCTCTCAGGTAGTTCCTCCTATTATGCAACTCATCTTGGAAAACTTCCCAATATATTTGACATTCATATAGCCTTACCTCTTTCTAAGGGTGAGGATGATCATAACATCCCTCTCCTTCCGAGCAGTCAACCCCCCAATGTACGTCCCTACAGATATCCCTTTTCTCAGAAAAATGAAATAGAAAATATCATACAAGAATTACTAAAGGCGGGGGTAATTCTCCCTAGTACTAGCTCATATTCTTCACCAGTGGTGATGGTTTTAAATAAAGAAGGTACTTGGTGCATTGTTGACAATAAAAATCGCAACGAGGTTTTCACCCGCAAATTATTGCTAAAGCCTACTATTTAAACTAAGCTAATGATATATATAATACTAGTAGGTAGGACCCCCTTGTAGATTGGAAGATCAGAGATATTGTTACACATTTTATGTCGTTGTTCGATGATGCTTACAAGGTTCTACATGATAGATGGTGAAATATTGGTTTTATTTGCAACATAATGGCAGATGGATAAGGCATGTTATGTGTTGGTACTGTTGCTCTAAACTCTAAATTCCATGTCATGATGGCTTATGTTAACTATTATTACAATGTTATTGGTGCCATGATTTACTACATGTTACACCTGCACAAGACACATGTTAGTCATAACAAGAGATAAAAGCAATATGAAAAAATCCAAGAAAGAGGAACTAAACTATGCTATACTATGTTATACGCATTTGAAATTTAAAAGGGTTGATGTTAGTCCTAACTAGAAATGTTAATGGCTATACGATGTTATTGAGTTATATGAAGGCACATTTGATATACATTATGGTATGTTTGGCAATGGTTAATGTGATATCGGGTGGCTCATTTGGCAAGCAATGGATGTTAGTTTCAATGCATTGATTAATGGAATGGGTTAGTGTTGGTTGGATGGCGTGTACTACGTAATTGAATGAGGAGAGGATGGAAGTGACGTGCATTTACTGCATGTCACTCCATACCTCTCCCAATGGTTGTCACCCTAGCTTGGCTATTTTTTATTTAATTTAGATGTGGTTAAGATCCGATATTCAAGCAAGGAAGAAACTTCTCGACTAAGCTTGCATTTTTAAGGCCATTTGGTTACAGGTATGTTTTTTTCGACATGCATGGAATCGCTCTATTTATGAAATAGATGTTGGCTCGGTTATGTATTGGTTTGTGCTTTTCTTGAGACTGGCAACTGTGTAAACTCATGGTGTTTCTCTATAATGGTTGTTGTTGGACAAGTTGAGAAACTAAGAGGGGGGGGTGAATCAATTGTATACACAATTTTTTTCTTTTATCTCTTTATCATAGATTACTTCTTTAATGCAGCTTAAAACCTACTAAATATTTTGTCTCGGTGAAAATGAATTAGTAACCATCAATCACATGAAATGGACAGAGACACAAAATATTTATGAGGAAACCCATAAAGGGAAAAAACTCTTCTTCTTCTTGTGGATGTAAAGCAAGCAAGCTACTTCAGTTACATCAAATTTTGTCTGAGCAACTACTCAAATGAGGTTACTACCTCTTTATCTTCAACACCTACTGAAAGACAGCTTCTACTGCCTGAATGAAAGCTTCAACTTGCAATGAGACGGTTAGTCTCCCTAGATCCTCCCTTCCCCACTTAGTACTGGCTTCAACCTGTTTCAAACACTCTTCTTAAACTGTCAATATCCTTTTGTTAATTTCTTTCTGTGAAAACAAACCTGTGACCATCAATTCTATCTTTGCCAAACCTATTGTTGTTTTCAACCAACATGCATCTTACTCACATGCAACTTTGTTCACACCCTGTCAATGCCAAAACTCATCAGCTCAATATGTTCATGATTACTCTGTTATAAACCTGGAAATTAAATCTATAGATAATCTTCATTGCAATAAGTAATGACCTCAATGTATATTTGAATTACAAAGATAACCTTTAACGATTTAATGCATTTACCTTAGATGTAAATGCTCAATCAATCAATCACTTCACACCTCTATTCTAGATCTATATGAGAGTTTATTCACTGTAAAAACAACCATACAATCTGCAACATCAGAGTGTACCTATTCTCTGTGCATTTCTCATTTATGGAAAAAATCAAATATTAACCTCTGCACATTTCACAATCAAATAACCCTCTACGTTTTTCTTCTTCGGTAAATGAGCAACAGAGTTCCAACAAAAAACCATGCATGAACCTCTACGGTTTTTTTTTCTCTTCGGAAAATGAGCAACAGAGTTCCAAGTAAAAACGTGTATGAAGATCTACGTTTTTCTCTTTGGCAAATGCGCAACATAGTTCCAAGTAAAAACGTGTATGAAGCTCTACGTTTTTCTCTTCGGCAAATGAGCAACAGAGTTCCAAGTAAAAAAGTGTATGAAGCTCTATGTTTTTCTTCCAACAAATTGATGAATGGAGTTCCAGGTAAAACCGTGTATGAAGCTCTACGTTTTTCTTCCAACAAATGAGAAAGAGACTTCCCGGGTCAAACGTGAAAATGCCCTATGTGTTTTTCTTCAACTAAAAAACCCATCACAGAGTTCTTGAACACACTTTGTTCTCTATGTGTTTATCTTTCACTCTTACCAAGATCAAAAAGTTTTTACATTAGTTGATGTGGCTGTCAATGTTAACTTGTGTCTCACTTATCAAAACCTATCACCGAGTTCTTTAAAACACTCTGTTGTGTTTGTGTTTCTCTCACTCTTACTAAGATCATAAATTTTTTACATTAGTTGATTTAGTTGTCAATGTTAACTTTTGTCTCACTTATCACAAAAGTCTAACTCCTCTTAACTAGCAAACTTCCTTAAAATGTGAGCTTTGATGATATAACTTATAATGCACTTTTCTTGGCATTTTCAACTAAGCCTTTGACCACCTGTTCATTGGGTTAATTGAGTTGCTAGTCCAATAACAAGCAAATCAAACTCTTACTCATAAATGCAATAATGAGAAGTTTGACATCAATGGCAACAATGCCAATGCCAATGCCCATTCACTATGTGCAAACTGGCCAAAAAACTCCCCCTTTGACATTGATGGAAAACTTAAACATGTTCTCCCCCTTTTGTCATCGATGGCAAAGGATCAATCATACTCCTCCTGAAAAAAATACCAAGAAAAGATCACATGTACAACAGCTAAAACAACATCAACTCCCCCTATCAAAAGACATGAATCTGTGCAAACTGTAACCAACCTGGAAAAAGTATTGTAGAGGGTCCAAAATTTTAATAACAGAGCTGAAAGATGCACCATGGAAACCTACAATCCTGAGTATAAGGAAAGAGAAAGATAATTATAGAAGGCAAACCCCCAGTTGATCCCTAAGACTTTTAAATTGCATTTTAGGTAAGGGCTTAGTAAAGATATCAGCAATCTGATCTTTCGTACCAACATACTCCAACTTAATGATATTACTTAAAACATGCTCTTGGATAAAATGAAATTTAATAGGAATATGTTTCATTTTGGAATGCATAACTGGCTTTTTAGAGATACTAATGGCACTACTGTTGTCACAAAAAATAGGAATGGGAGCATCATAATGAAAGTGTATTTCTTATAAAAAAAAATTCATCTTGAGAACCTGAGTGCAACAATTTGCAGTTGCAATGTATTATGCCTCAACAGTAGAAAGGGAAACTGTTGATTGTTTCTTGCTAGACCAACTCACCAGACATGCTCCAAGATAGAATGTTGCTCCACTAGTACTCTTCCTGTCATCTACACAACCTGCCCAATCAACATCAGTGAAAGCATACAAATCAAGTTGATTACCCTTAGGATACCATAAACCATACTCTGGTGTGCCCTTAAGATATTTGAGAATCCTTTTGACTGCAAGTAAATGAGAAGCTTTAGGAGAGGCCTGAAACCTAGAAACTTGACAAACTACATGCATAACATCGGGCCTTGTAGCTATAACATATAGAAGACTTCCAATCATAGATATGTACATTGTTTGCTCAACATTTTCAGAATCATCAGTTTAACTCAACTTACATCCAGTAACCATGAGAGTGTCAACTGGTTTACAGTCCTGCATTTGAAATTTCTTGAGCATTTCATTGATATGTTTATTTTGAGAAATGAAAATACCTTCATCAGATTGAGTGATTTGAAGACATAAGAAAAAATTCATTTCACCAAGCATGGACATATCAACTCATTCTGCATACTTTCAGCAAACCATTGGCTAAGTTGATCATTATCACTCCCAAAAATAATATCATCTACATAAATATCAACAATGACCAAGTTATCATGTTCTTCTTTAATATAAAGATTATTGTCAGTGTTGCCTTTTCTGTATCCTTGTTGCCTTAAGTATTTATCAAGCCTGGAATACCAAGCTCTTTGAGCTTGATTTAGCCCATACAAAGCCTTTTTCAACCTGTAAACATGATTTTCTGCTTCTTGCACCTGAAACCCATCTGGTTGTTCCATGTATACTTCTTCCTATAATTCACCATTTAAAAATGTAGATTTTACATCCATTTGATAAACTTTAATGTTCTTGGAACTAGAATAAGCCAAAATCATCCTAATGGATTCCATTCTTGCAACAGGAGCATAAGTTTCTCCATAATCTATGCCTTCTACCTGTGCATACCCTTTACAAACCAGTCTAGCTTTATTTCTAGTCACCTTACATGCTTCATCTAACTTATTTCTGAAGACCCATTTAGCCCCAATAACATTCTTATTTAAAGGTCTAGGAATCATTCTTTTCTATTTGATTAATCTCTTCTTTCATTGCTTTCATCCAGTATTCATCATTGATTGCTTCTTCAACATTCTTGGGTTCAAAAAAAAAAGAGTAATGATACATGTTCGTGATTTGAACTAGATTCTTGCCTTTTTCTTCTAGTTTCAATACCTGCATGTATATCACCAATGATTTGCTCTTCAGGATGATTTCTTTGTACCCTTTTGTTTGGAGTCTTAGATGGAGTTGACCCCTGCACCAAAGTAGGAATCAGATTTTCATTGTTAGCTGATTTAGTTTCCTCTATATCACTTGAATCTTCTTCCATTTTCAGTTTATCATATATTTCATATGTCTGATGATCTTTCTGTTCAATTTTGGATTTTAAAAATGAAGATTCATCAAATTTAACATCTAAGGCTTCAACAACTTTCTTCAATCTGAAATTGTAGCACTTATAAGCTTTTCTTGAGCATGATTATCCAACTAAAATACCTTCATCAGTTCTAGAATCCAACTTTCCCATATTTTTATCAACTTTCTTTATGTAACAGTTACTACCAAAGATTCTAAAGTGTTTTACACTTGTTGGCCTACCTTTCCATAACTGATAAGGTGTTTTTTCATAGTTATTTCTCAACAAGCTTCTATTCAGAATATGAACAATAGTATGGACAGCTTGAGGCCGAAGTATGTTACTCAGTTTAGATTCATTTAGCATTGTTCTTGCCATCTCCATAATAGTCATATTTTTCCTTTCAACAACACCATTTTGTTGAGGTGTTTCAGTAACACAAAAATGTCTTTTGATACCATTATCATCACAATACTTATTGAATTCTTTAGAAACAAACTCTCCCCCATTGTCTGATCTTAAGCATTTAATTTTCATGTCAATTTCATTTTCAGACAATCCTTTGAAAATTTGAAAACAATTGAATGTTTCAGACTTCTTTTTCAACAGAAACATCCAAGTCATCCACAAATAACAGAAAATATCTTTCACCATTTAATCTCGTTGTTCTTATAGGTCCACAAACATCAGCATGTACTATTTCCAAAGGTTTTGTTGTAGAGTGTTCTTTGGTCTTAAACCTAACTCTTGTTTACCATGTTGACACTCTTTGCAAATAGAACTGGTAAGATTCTTCATGATAGGTAAATCTCTTATAGCTTCCTTTTTGTTTAACTGGATCAGATTTTCAAAGTTAATATGCCCAATCCTTTTGTGCCACAACCAACTTTCATCTTCATTCCCAAGATAACAATTTTCCTTTTTCTCATCTAGTATGTAAATGTTGTTCGGTGTTCTTGTAACTATTCCAACTAACCTATTTGTTTTGACATCTCTGATTTCACAACTTTTAGAATAAAAAATCATATAATTCCCTTTACCACAAGTTTGACTTACACTCAATAAATTGTGTTCCATATCCTCAACCAACAAGACATTTTCAGTCATAATATGTGTTATTCAGACACACAATACCTCTTCCAATTATCCTAGCTGATTGTTCATTACCAAAAGTGATTGTACCTTCTTTTCCTTCATCTAATGTAACAAAATTATGTTTTATGCCTGTCATATGTTTTGAACATCCACTAACCACACACCATTTTAATTTATGATCAGCCCGTAAATCTAGAGTGCATTTTTCAGATTCTAAATGGTCACTTTTCTTTTTCCACCATCTAGCTCTCAGATTAGCGTAATTAGGTTCAGCAGATTTCTGAAAGTTCATTGGACAGTTTCTTAACACATGTCCAAAATTATTACACCTATGACATTCACCCTCAAACCTTAAAACATCAAATCTGTTATAGGAATTGTTCACACTGTTTTGAATGGTTCTATCATGCCTTCTTCCATAATCAAACATAGATTTGTCATGATTGTTATGTGCAATTATGTTTCTTGAAAAGGCATTGCAAAAAGCAGCTATATGTCCATACTTGTAACAAAAGAAACAATAGCCATCAAACCTATTATGGTTCCTGTCATAGCTTCTTCTATGTATTGTTGAAGTCTGATTTCCTGCTTGCTTTATTGATTCCATCTGCTTGCTAGTTTTTTTCACATTTGTATGTCCTGTACCTACTTTTTCAAAACTTGTACTAGTACCTTCTTTCTTAATGAAACAACTTCAAGTTTCAAACCATCATTTTCTTTTTCCTTTTCTACAAGCAAATTGTTTAGTGCTTCCTCAGTTACTCTAGCTTCTTTTGTTTTGAGCCTTAAATCAATTATCATAGTTTCAGTGATTTTTATCAACTTGTTAGATTTTTGTATCTCATTTTCAAGATTCTTAATTTCTTCTTTTAAATGTTTACATTCTCTTCTTACCTTTCTAAGTTTAGTCAAAACACTTACAATCTCATCTTCCAAATCAACTTCACCTTCTTCTTCTTCATTAACTTTATCATTATGATTTTCTATAGCCATAAAAAATCTTATATATGAGCTAACATCACTTTCATCTAATTCTGAAGAGTCACTAACATCTTTAATAAATAGACTTTTCTTTTTATATGAGTTTCTTTGAAAAGACTTCTTATACTTGTTCTTGTATTCTTTACTCCTCCTATTGCTTTCTTCTTCACCATCAAAATGCTTATTAAAAGGACACTTGGAAGCAACATGTCCTATTCTACCACAACCAAAACATTTAAGAGGAAGCTTACCTTTGTATTTGCCAGTACCCTTTTTCATATTTTTGACAAAATTAGCTTCTTCCATATCCTCTTCTGAATCCCCATAATTGTTGGTTTCTGCTTCAACCTTTTTCTTGTCCTTCTTTTATTCCTTGAAAGCTGCTTCTTTCTTGGCAGAATTCTCACCAGGGGTCCTCATCTCATATGTTATTAGTATCCCATGTAGTTCATCCATTTCTAAAGTAGCAAGATCAGTTCTTTCTTCTAAAGCAGATATTTTTGGATCAAATCTTACAGGTAGAGATCTAAGTACCTTTTGTACAATATTAGCATTTTTAATTTCTTCTCCTAGACCTCTCATGGTATTAACTACTTCATCAATACGAAGGAATTAAGTTGCTATATCTTTAGATTCTTCCATTTTTTAAACTTTCAAATTGACTCCTATATGACTGTAACTTAGCATTCTTCACCTTAGTATCTCCTTCATAAACATTTTTCATCTTGTCCCATAATTCTTTTCCTGACACACAATGCATAACCTTAATAAATTGTGACCCTGCTAAACCTCCAAGTATTGCATACATAGATTTGGAATTGCTTTCATAAAGTTTCTTACCTATAACATCTGTCGGAATGGTTGTTGGAACACTATATTCATTCAGCACATCTTGCCAAACATCTACTCCTTGAGCTTGCAAAAACAATTTCATCCTGATACTCCAAAAGGAATAGTTATGTCCATCAAATAGAGGTAATCCATGTTTTGTAAATTCAGATTTCTTATCCATCATAAAATACTAAACTTCCAGTGATTAAACAAAGTTCTGAAGTAACCGCTCGGATACCAATTCTTGGACAAGTTGAGTAACTGAGAGAGGGGGCGGGGGGGTGAATCAGTTGTATACACAACTTTTTGCTTTTATCTCTTTAACATATATTACATCTTTAATGCAGCTTAAAACCTACTAAATATTTTGTCTTAGTGAAAATGAATTAGTAACAATCAATCACATGAAATGGACAGAGACACAAAATATTTATGATGAAACCCATAAAGAGAAAAACTTCTTCTTCTTCTTGTGGATGTAAAGCAAGCAAGCTACTTCAGTTACATCAAATTTTGTCTGGGCAACTACTCAAATGAGGCTACTACCTCTTTATCTTTAGAACCTACTGAAAGACAACTTCTACTGCTTGAATGCAAGCATCAATTTGCAATGATACAATTAGTCTCCCTAGCTCCTCCCTTCCTCCCTTAGTATTGGATTCAACCTGTTTCAAACACTCTTCTTAAACTGTCAATGTCCTTTTGTTAATTTCTTTCTGTGAAAACAAACTTGTGACTATCAATTCTATCTTTGCCAAACCTGTTGTTGTTTTCAACCAACACACATCTTACTCACATGCAACTCTATTCACACTCTGTCAATGCCAAAATTGATCAGCTCAATTTGTTCATGATTACTCTGTTATAAACCTAGAAATAAAATCTGTAGATAATCTTCATTGCAATAAGTAATGACATCAATGTATATTTGAATTACAAAGACAACCTTTAACTATTTAATGCATTTACCTTAGATGTAATTTCTCAATCAATCAAGCATTTCATACCTCTATTCTAGATCTATATGAGATTTTATTCACTAGAAAAACAACCATACAATCTACAACATCAGAGTGTACCTATTCTCTATGCATTTCTCATTTAAGGAGAAAATCAACAATTAACCTCTGCACATTTCACAATCAAATAACCCTCTACGGTTTTCTTCTTCGGCAAATGAGCAACAAAGTTCCAACAAAAAACCATGAATGAACCTCTACGTTTTTTTTTTTTCTCTTTGGCAATGAGCAACAGAGTTCCAAGTAAAAATGTGTATGAAGATCTACGTTTTTTTCTTCGACAAATGAGAAACAGAGTTCCAAGTAAAAATGTGTATGAAGCTCTACATTTTTCTTCCAGTAAATTGATAAATGGAGTTCCAGGTAAAAATGTGTATGAAGCTCTATGTTTTTCTTCCATCAAATGAGCAAGAGACTTCCCGAGTCAAACATGAAAATGCCCTCTATGTTTTTCTTTAACTAAAAAACCCATC
Source organism: Picea engelmannii (assembly GCA_009831015.1). Taxonomy (NCBI): domain Eukaryota; kingdom Viridiplantae; phylum Streptophyta; class Pinopsida; order Pinales; family Pinaceae; genus Picea; species Picea engelmannii. The sequence continues at coordinate 59,774 of ML798636.1, read as the reverse complement.
ACATAGTTCTTGAACACACTCTGTTCTCTCTCTATTTATTTTTCACTCTTACCAAGATCAGAAAGTTTTTGCATTAGTTGATGTGGCTGTCAATGTTAACTTTTGTCTCACTTATCAAAACCCATCACCGAGTTCTTGAACACACTCTGTTATGTTTGTGTTTCTCTCACTCTTACCAAGATCAATTTTTTTTTACATTAGTTGATGTAGTTGTCAATGTTAACTTTTGTCTCACTTATCACAAAAGTCTAACTCCTCTTAACTAGCAAACTTCCTTAACATGTGAGCTTTGGTGATATAACTTATAATCCACTTTTCTTGGCATTTTCAACTAAGCCTTTGACCACCCGTTCATTGGGTTAATTGAATTACTAGTCCAATAACAAGCAAATCAAACTCTTACTCATAAATGCAATAATGATAAGTTTGACATGAATGGCAACAATGTCAATGCCAATGCCCATTCACTCTGTGCAAACTGGCCAATAGTTGTTTTTGTGTTATTCGTTGCAAATGGAAAATTGGATGGTTGAAGTCACGATTTCATTGACTATTTTGTGTGAAGCAAGTCGTGATGGCTCTCTATTGTCTCTGTGGGTTTTTATTGGAGGGTTTCATTTGGTTTGGACTTGCTGACCATCTCCTCACAGTTTTGTAACCATACATGGTCGTATTTGGTGTTATGGGGTTGTTGTGTTTGATTTGAACCACCTTTGGGTCACTGCATATCGTTTTCCAGCTGGTCTTGGGCTCGTTTTATGTTATTGGTTTCTTCATAGTTGGTTATGGTGGCTATTATGCCAAGAGTCTTGCTTTAGGGTTGGTTGCTATTACCTGGGCTCTGCATTTCTATCAGCATTATTCAGATTTTGGGGAAAAAAATGAGGGTTATGCCCATGTGTTTTGGGTGTTGGTTATTGGCCAATAAGAAACCTTTGCTCCTCTATTCATAGTCTCTCTTACCTGGGGTTGAACTGTCACCCTGTCTTGCAAGCTAAAGGTTATGTGGCTTGTGTTTCCACCATGTTGTCTCGAAGGGTTCTCACCTGTTGTTGGTATGGTCGACTCCAGTCTCCCTGTGTTGGTTCCACCGAGCCAACCCTTGATTATTCAAAGCCCGATTTTGATAAATGGAACCAGTTACACCCTGTCAGGTATTTTGTGGCTGTCATGAGTTGGTGGAATAGCGTTGACAGTGGTTTTTATTATTGGTATATAGTAGATGCATTATTTATTATAACATTTGAATTGATGGCTCATCATGGTTTAATTGATTGATTTGAGAAATGGAAATGGGCACACAATCACTGCATCTTGTGTTGTAACAGTTGAATCTTTAATTCAACATTATTTTATGGTTTGATTAAGTCACAAAAATTCTTCTTGCGTTATGCGTTGGTCTATACATCATGGTATAAGTTGAGATGATCGTCGCTTTTACTATGTGTTTAAATTCCCCGATCAATATTATTGCAATTTAAAGTATTAATAGTTGTAGCTTGGTTGTCTATTGTGTATGATTTATGGATATCGTGCATCGTATCGTTTGATTGCACCATTAAATATGGGCACGGGTTTTATAATAGTATTGTTTCATTGCAATTTAATTGTTAAATTGGTTAGAGGAATGGAATCATGCACGTTTTTAAAAGAACTTGTGCCTGTGTTTGATTTGAGGAAATAATTTATGGACAATGGGTAAGGTTTTGATGTTGAATAGAGTTGAAACAAATGACTTTGTGTTCATTGGGATTTTGTTTTGAATATTAAATGGAAGAAATGAGAGGAAACCGAATTCTTATACAAGATCTTTGTGAAGCACATTGATTTTGAGTATGATGACACTGTGTTAATCAAAGGTGTTAAAGATTTAAATGTGGATAGGGAACAAATGTTAACACACAGTAAATTGTTTAATTGATCACAGTAATTGTTTCGTTGGTGTTGGACCTTTTGCATTAAATACAGAATTGTTTTATGGATTACTTAATTGATTTTATAAAAAAATATTCACTCTTTTTGTCCAATCATTATTTCACCTTTCTCCCATTACAATCCCCTCGCCTTCCCATATTCATTATCCACTCCCTATTCTTAAAATTTAATTACAGTTAAAGGAAACTCTATATTGTGACAATTTAAGATCATAGGGATGGATTATAGTGACATATTCTTTGGTTTACATTACAATTGATTTTGTGTTTTCTGTGAGCAATAATCATGATCTTTTCCCCCTCATTTTAACAATTTTCACTCAATACAATCCCTTGCATATCTCAGAACCTTTGTTCACCCCCTGCTCATTGACAACTATTAAACGATTTGTATGGATTGGATTGCATGAGTCTGATATGTTGTTGAGCCAAATTTTATTTCATATTTTGAAAGAGTTGTCATGTCTGGTTGTTAAAGAAACTATTTTCTAATCAATTATGCATACAGGAATGATCTTTTTCAATAGAGGTAGTCATGGCAGAGGTAACCGAGGGAGGGGTAATTGGAACAGGGGCCCTAGAAGTCCAATATTCTCCATACACTTTGATCTAGACTAACAAGAGTTAGGCCAACTATTTCAAGCTAGGTTTTTTAATTAGATTGGGGAAGGAGTGGTCCAACCTAGGCCTGAAAGGCCTCCCTTCCAAGCCCCATAGGTCCCTGGTATCCTCGTGCCTCCTCATGTCTCATTGCAACTTGAAGTTCTCGAAAATGATGGATGGCAAGAGATTGTCCACCCGGCAATCTCCCAACATCGTGGTTGGCCTAATTTGTCTTTACCTACTCCCCCGCCTATCAATCAAATTGTCCAAGATGCCCCTGTCCACTCACCAGTTCAATCTTCCCATGCGAGAAAAAGGTTGAAAACCGAGGCCCTCCATGCCCCTAAAAAAGGAAAAACCACTTCTTCCCCTTCCTCACCCTCCAATGACTCTGATAAATCCATGTCCTCCCACATGCATTTGATGGATGATTTCTCTCATGTGATCAACGATATTATGTCTAAAGGCTCCACACATCCTAAGGAAAATTCACTGAGATCAAAAGGTGACAACAAAAACAAGGGAAAGATTACCTCCCAGAGTGGAAAATATGGATTTTAAGTTTTTTTATTTATTAATTGTTGAGGATAGTTGACTTCTGAAATTCTGGACAACACACTATTTTTGGATATATGAGTAATATATTTTGGAAATAATTTCAATTATCATAGAAATAAATTGTCAAAAATGAATGTGATGATGGGAGTCACAAGGAGGGATGTTTTGTTTAATTAAATAGTTGTGTTATGATTGTTAAAAGCTAAAGGGAGTCACAAGGGATCCCACCTACTAGTTATTATTTATTTGAAAACCCTTATTATGATTTATTACTTTTCCCCCTAACTAAAAAGTTGGTTGATTTTTAGTTAACTTAAATAAATAAGTAGTTCAACTACTTCAACCAATTCTAAATGCTTAAAGGCAAAAGGAAAGGGAGGAACAAAGGAGAATAGAAGGAGAAGCATACTAAGGTTTTCTTTTTGAGTTTTTGTTGAGATAATTCAATTTGCATTCCTTCCTTAATTCATTATAAACCTAATTATTTTTTATGATAGCAGGGTCCTATTGTAGACAACACGATTCAAGGTTGAATTGCATCATTCAGACACTTGTTTTTCAAAGGTGTTGATCTATCTTTGATAGTCCGTGTAAACTTGTCTATTAGTGAATTAGTTTTCATGACTGACAAAGGATATTGTGCAAATTCGAGTGGGCAACAATCTGTGGCAAGTCGATCCATCTTTTAAAGTTCAGTTTTTTTATTTTATGTCAGAAGTCCTTTTGTATGTTTCATCGGGGACATGTAAGTTTGACTTTGGTCCAAAACATCCTCAGGAAATTTTCTAAAGAGAACGATTCTTTGATGAATTGGAATGAATTAAAGGATTTCTTTATGTCTCATCTGTTTTGATTATTGACTTGGTGTCTTTACTTCTATCTCTATATTTATTTCAGCATCTGATATGTTCAGAAAATTACATAAATAATGATTTTTTCAACAAGCTTTTATTTATAAAAAAAAACAACCTAAGCACTTGTAAACAATACTCGTGAATTAGGACATCAATTTTGATGGCTATAAACCTAGGGTGATATTCTCTTCTATCTTGCTTTAGCCAAGAAGGATATGAAAATATTTGACTAAGATCATTTCATATCTTTTCCTCAACATTTATTTGGTGACCATACTGGGGAGATCTTCAATATCTCTTTGGTTAATTTTATGCTTGATTGGCATCAAATACATCGATTTTTTCTGATATTGATTCTTTGACTGTTTTATTTCTTAATGACTGTGCCTGTTGCAAGGCATCCCAATATTGAGTTTGGTTTTCAAGATCAGACCAACACTACTTTGAATTTGTTCAACACCATTTTAGACACTGCCAATACTCATGTTGAGCTTAATCATTCATGGGCAGCAATTGAACGAGATATTAGTGCCCAAGAACATTGGGAAGCTAGACATAGACAACCTAGAAATCAACAGTAACCTTCTTGCTCCTTCATTTTTGGCCTTGCTTTCATGTCCTTAGACTCTCGTGTTTCTAGAAGAAGAAGAGGCTTATCACCTGAAATTAATCCTATTGTTGAAATAGGAAGACGAAACATTGTGTTATCAACCCAACAAAGTGCTCTAAGGAGAAATTTGTCTGATTCATCCAGTTTGTCTTTCTCTCCCTCACCTATCTTCCACAAGATGGCATCTAGTGGTAGCTCTAGTGGCATTGGAAGTGCTTCCTCCTCTCAGTCTTCAACTTCGTCAATGATTGGTAGCTTATATAGCCACCATATCTCTCTCCAATCTACCACAAATAACACCAAAGTCATTAAAAAGTATAGGATTTTTCATTTTGAAGAAGATGCCACAACGACACCATGGCATGTCTCCTCTCCTCTTAACCTAGCACCTGCTACTCATCCACTTCCTAAATTCAAAGAGAATCTCCCTAGGTTTTTGGGAAATAACACTGTCACTACAAACAAACACTTGGTGGCATTTTCTAATGCTTGTCACAACATAGGAGCCAGTGAAAATGATACTTTCATGCACTTATTTGTCAATTCCTTGGAAGGAAAGGATGCGGCTGATTTATTTGACTTTCCTCCTAAGATTCTGTCTACTTCGGAGGAGTTAGTTTATTGGTTCAGGTCCACCTATGGGAAATCTAAAAGCTTATATGAGCAGTTATGGGAGTACAATAACATCGCCTATAAATATGGTGAGACCATCAAGTCCTTCAACTTGTGTTTCACTAAGTTATACAATCAAATCCTTGAACTTATTCAACCTCGGAACCAAGCTACTTTCATGTATTACTACAATGCATTACCTTCCCCCTATCGTCATAGGATTGAGGAAAAATCCATTGATAACCTCGGTTCTTCTCTGCATATTTGTTTAGAGTATGCAGAACAACTCGAAAGAACATGTCTTCCCTAGAAAGAATTGATTAAACAGACATACATGTCTGCCCTCTTACAAATAGTACAAGATATGAATAATCGTATGATAGAATATGAGCGAAAGGGAATTGTCTCCCCTCTCACCCCTGGAGCTTCATCGTCTTCTGCACCCCCCTTTAGAAATCCAATTGAAAATAATTTTCAGCCTAAAGCTATCTTGCCTCGAAGTTGGTGTAACTTTTGCAAGGAAAACTACGAGGAAGCCACATTTGAGGTAAGGAAGAGTGTTAGAGATAATATCTTTGGTAAAAGACCAAAAACTACCATTGTTGTCCTAGATTTTGCAGATCCAGAAGATGTCATGATCATCAATACTAGGAACAAATCTTATACTCCCAAAGGCAAATATGATCCTCCCCGTAACTCTTCTAGCTCGAGATCATCCTCACCAACTGCTACTGTTCAAGTTCCTAAGGTTTTTGATGGTCAAGAAACAACTTCCCCTCTCCCCTCTTCCAAATACAATATTTTGAATCAGTTGGCCAACATCAAAGAAGATGCCATCCTCCTAGACATGGTTGTCATCCCTGAACAACAGAGGCATCTAAAACAATTCATGGAAGGAAAAGCTTCCATTGTAGCCAACCTATTTGAAGAGGTGAATGAAGAGGATTCATCTGTGTTGGCCCTTGGTTATGGAAGTAAGTGAAGAACAAGGAAGAAAAGGCAGAATGCGAACTTCGCGGAAGACACAGTGATTATTACTAGGTCGAAGTGAGCAAAAGAGCAGAAAAGATGAAGCGAAGTAAAAGGAAGCAATTCGTTGGATGAGGAGATCGAGGATGATAGATCAGTAAGAAAGAAGGATCATGGACAACTTGGCAAGAGGAAAAATCCATCGTTGGATGATTTGGAGCATTGCACGAGAAGGAAGGAAAGACAGGTTGGTGAAGCCTTGAAAATGTGGTTCAAGTTGACCTAAGGTTTTAGACACCTAGGGTTTTGGTATCTAGGGTTTTGACACCTAGGTTTTGGCTTAAGGATGTCGATGAGTGATTGTAATGTATAAATAGAGGTCAAGAGGACATGGGATGGGTTGTTTTTGTTGATGTTTGGATCATTGTTGTTGTCTTCGTCATTGTGTGATCGAGTGAGTAATATTGTGAGAGAGAGAAGTGTTGAGTACGAGAGCCTTCTGTATTGTAAAATATTCAACTAGGTACGAAGATCAACCTTGCAGCTAGGTGTGCAGGGAGGAGAGAGATAGAGAGATAGAGAGAAGAAGGAAGAAGATCTGCTAGCTAAGAGCTTAGACAAGAACTGTATGCTTCATCTTAATACATTATAAAGCATAGTTTTGTGGACGTAGCTCTAGAGAGAGGGTGAACCACATATATCTTACCTTGTGTATGTGATTAATGCTATGTTCTTTTGCCTTGATATATTGGTGTTGCATTACTGTGGTAGATCTGATAGATGTATGGAATAGATATAATCTGATAAGTGATATATGCATGTTGTATTGTTCTAGTGTTGAATCCACTTGATAGTTCCCTTGGTTGTAGAAATATCTGTCCTGCAACCCCTCCATAGTTTCTTCGGGTGAGACTGCATCTGCTTCGCAGGTGTAGCCGAAAGGGCCAGTAGTTAGGGATTTTTGGTGCACTCTTGGAGCTAAACCTTGGGTCTGCCCCTATGCCAACAAATGGTTCTATTGCCGGGACAAGAATCTTCTTGAGGGAATGTTAAGGTGGTTTCCATCAAAGACAGAAATTCAAAAGTGGATAGAGGATCAAGAAAAGGACTTCGTTGAAGCCCAGAATGAGAACCCTAATCTTAGTATAAAGGATTGGTTGGAGAGATATACCTTTATTGATATACATGAGATTCTCTTTGGAGGAATCCATCAGGAACTATATGAGTGGTTAGACAGATTAGCAGATACCCAATTTGACATCATATATAGACCTCTTGTAGTTTGGATGTCGGTGTTGATCAAGAAGGTCAAGAGAGTCGATAACGTCATGTCAAGAGTAGTAGATCACTGGTTTGATAGAACCATTGGAAGGTACATCATTGAGTTTGTTGTTGACAGAGTAGAGTCATATAGCCAAGCCGAGACGTATTTCTTCAAAGGATCAAGATGTTATTGCATGAGAAGAACATCTTGAAAATATAGTAGATTGGTCAGATCTGGAAAAGCTAATGTTCAGAAATTTGGACAGCGATAGCGACATAGAAGCTAAACATATGTGTAGTGGGAGAGCATTAAGAGAAGTTCATCTTGCGAACTTATTCAAGCAAAATTATGGGAATGAGGGTTTCTATAGTGGAGAAGAGGTAGACCTGACGGAAAAAGAGCATTCAGAACCTGCTAGGAAAGAGGAAGGGAAAGTTGAAGAACCTCATCGGGATGAGCCTGAAACTTTAGGAACTGCACAAACCATTGAAGTATATACTATTAATCCCTCTGTTGTTTCAGCATCACTAAGAAACCAGAATAGTCGGAGTCACCAGATTCCACAGAGTACTATTACTAGTAGTTTAGCATATACTCAGACAAGAAACCTAGGAAGATCTATGGCAGATGAGATGAGGCTCTCTATATTTAAGGGATATGGGTCTGAAGACCCTGACCAACACTGGTTCCTATGTGAAGTCGTATGGAATATTAAGAATGTCACCGACGAAGATGTTAAAAGAACCTAGTTTAGTACTACCCTAAGAGATCGCGCACTGAGATGGTACATGAGACTTGTCCAAGGACTTGCACAGCCTAAGCTATTGAATGATATCAAGAATGCACTGATTGCAGAGTTCAAGAAACCCAAGTCAGAGTCACAATGTATTACAGAGATGAAAGAGATCAAGCAGAAGGTAGTCGAACCTGTTTGGGAATTCGATCAAAGATTCAAGACCTTAATAGGCCAACTGACTTTTCAGATCCCAGATGAGTAGAACAAAGAGTGGTTCATTGTTTCCCTTTTACCACACATCAGAGTTCCTTTGATGCAACAAAATATTGCTTGGCAGGATGAAGCACTGGAGATTGCCATTAAGTTAGAATCAACCCCTATGGGAGAATCCAGCTCAGGTATGAGTCAAATATTCAGTCAGCTAACCAATTTGTCTCTGCAGGTCGAAGATATGAAAAAAGACAAGGGAAAAGATAAAAGAGAAGACATTTGGTGTGTCAGATGCAGATCAGAAGGCCATGACAAGGAGCATTGCCCCCTATTTCATGAATACTTGGCCTCTGGAGCTCTGATCAGGAAAGTTGCAGAGAAGACCCAAACCTTTGATAAAAAGAAAAAAAAGACAATTATTGAGGAGGCAAGAAAAGAGTTCAAAAGAGACCAAGGTTCTTCATCAAAGACAGGACCATAAGTGAGAGAATATGGAATGCCTCAGGCATTTGATCAGTTTTCTTTGCCAAGAGAAGGAAAAGAGGTAAGCAAGCTCATGGAATTTCTATATACTTGTATTAAGTTGATTCAAGATGAGAGTGATGTACAAGAACTACAAAATTTAATCAGACAGTATGAGCTAGGAAATACAAAACCCTTACTGAATAGGGAAGTACACCAAATTGCTAAAAGAGAAGGACAAATAAGGAATTACACTTGAATGCTCAAATAGGAGAATATGATATAGACTATGTGGTCCTCAACTTAGGGTCGGAGGTCAATGTCATGACGAAGCAAACTTGGGCACTGATGGGAAAACCAAAGTTGATATATTCCCCTATCAGGATCAGGATGGCTAATCAGCAAGTTTTCATCCCCTTTGGATGATTGGAACATGTCCCTGTGGACATCGACGAAGTAAGAGTGTTTGCATATTTTGAGGTAATTGAGATAGTTGATGCTAGTTGTCCTTACCCTGCTCTGTTAGGAATTGATTGGGCTTTCAATAATTCCACTGTGGTTGATTTAAATAAAAGACGCATGGCGTTCGAAAGAGATGGCCTTAGGTTCATTGCACCCTTAGATCTAGATGAAGTTCAACGATACATAGAGCCCATCAGATAAGAATACCGCGCATGTGAACTGGAAAACATATACAAATTATCAGCCAGACAGTAGCATTACATTAATTCTATGGCCGATGGAAACCTAATCTAGCAAAGTGATAGCGCATGTTCATCAGACTCAGAAGAAGCACTAGAGAAATGGAAGAATAAAATGTATGAAGTATCTACAAGAAGATGTGCTAGATTAACCAGAGATGTTCAATGGATCAACACAACAGTAAGCAACTTACCCACCTTTGATGGTTTGAATCCTTTAGAAACCTTCTTGTCGGGCTTTGAAGAAAGTGTACCAATCCAACAAATATTGTTGAAAATGGATGAGGCCCCTGAAAGCCACACCAGCAAGATGGTGGGGGACACACAAAAACAACATTACAAAATGGGTACAATGTCGTACCTTGATGACAGCGCCATTCTCAACACAAGTAGAAGGCTGCGAAGTTTGATACACAGGTCGAAGCTGCCCAAAGGACCATGTGCGAAGTTGCGAAGAATCTGAGAGCGACATTCCTCAAGAGCAGTGGGTGCACAAATTCATTAACACGTTGGACGCGACACCTATCAACTGGTACCTTCAAGTAGAGTTGTGCCGCATCACTACAGATTGGGAAGGTATGACTCAAAATTTTGTAACCACCTTCTTATTTGAAAGTCAATATCCTTCAGTAGATCAAGCATTGTAGATTGTAGGACAAAAATTATTCGAGGAGGCATCTAACCTCCCTTTGGAGAAAGAATAGGACGAATGGATTGTGCCTCTCCAGAAACTGCAAGGATGTTACAACATCAATGCTAATGAGGACAATGATCCAAGAAAAGTGAACATCGTTGAAACAGAAGGCCAAAGAGATGTGGAAGGACCAGGAGTTGAGCTACCATTCATTGGATATCCAATCAAGATCAATAAGGTCAATATTGGAACCGAGCAGACACCAAAGCTTGCAAATGTTGGAGATTACTGGGATGTTGCTACTATTGACAAGATAAAAAAAATTATTGCATGAGTATCATGACTTGTTTCCAACCAAGTTCATTGATATGAAGGGAATTAAAGGGCCTATGGGAGAGATGAGGATCCCTTTGAAACCAGATGCAAGACCAGTCAAACAGAGACCCTACAGAATGAACCCTAAATATAAGGAGAAAGTGAAGATTGAGCTCGACAGAATGCTAGAAGCAGGGATTATAAAACCCGTGGAAGAATCATAATGGATTATCCCTATGGTGGTGCAAGACAAGAAGACAGGAGAGATCAGGATCTGTGTAGATCTTAGAAAGATGAACAATGCATGTTTTCGTGACCCCTTCCCTACACCATTCACTGACGAAGTGTTAGATAATGTGGGAGGCCAGGAAGTATATTCTTTTACAGATGGATTCTCAGGATGTCATCAAATCCGGATTGCCAAGGAAGATCGCCATAAGACCACATTTGCAATAGAATGGGGGTCCTATCAGTATACAATGATTCCAATTGGATTGAATAATGCCCCAGCCATGTTTTCTAGGGTGGTGGTCGAAGCATTCAAGGAGTTTATGCATAAATCTCTAGAAGCATATTTTGATGATTGGTTTGTTTTTAGTTTATTGAAGAATCATATTGAATGTCTAAGGCTAATGTTGGAAAAATGCATGCAGTGTCAAATTGCCTTGAATCTAAAGAAATGCATCTTCTTCTCACCATTTGGAGTGCTATTAGTTCATATTGTATGCAAGCATGGATTGTTGTTCAATCCATCTAAAATTTCCATTATAGTTGATCTACCCCCTCCTACTTTAGTCAAACAACTACACACTGCGTTGGGTCATACTGGATACTACAGGAAGTTTATTAAGGGATATGCCCAGATTACAACACCCATGGAGAAGATTTTGAAGAAAGATTGTTAGTTTAGTTGGATAGAAGAGTGCTAGCAAAGCTTCGACACACTGAAACAGAAAATGGTTACTACGCCTATCCTAGTTTTTCCAGATTGGAGCAAGGAGTTTCATATGCATGTCGATGCGTCTTCTATTTATTTAGGAGAAGTGTTAGCACAACCTGGGGAATGAGATATTGACCACCCATTATCATTTTCTAGCAGGAATCTAACAATTGTTGAGATCAATTACACCACTACCGAGCGAGAGGGGTTAGCCATGGTGTATGCGCTACAGAAATTTCACCACTACTCACTAGTACATATGACCAAATTTGCGACGGTTTTTCGTTTCTATTGCCACACTTATCCGTCGCAATTTCCACGAAAGCCAAGACTTTTTTTCGTCGCTATATCCACAAACCAGGTGTTCATGGAAACAACGACAAAATTATCTCTCCACGTGTCATCCCAATGTAAAAAAAATTGTGGAAAGTTGCAACACAAAAGTGTGGAAATAGAGACGAAAATTTATGCCAAGACAAAAACTTACAACGCATATTTTGTATGTGCGACGCAAAATCATGGAAAATTGCAATGAAAAAGCGTGGCAATAATAACGAAAATTTATGCCAAGACAAACACTTACGATGAAGATGTATGTGCGACGCAAAACTGTGGCAAATTGCGACAAAAAAGCATGGCAATAGCGACGAAAATTTATGCCAAGACCAAAGTTATGACGTAGATGATGTATGTGCGATGAAAAAACATGGAAAATTGCAACAAAATTTCGTCTCTATTTCCACGATTGTTCAAAATAAAATTTGGCTTCCAATGAACTATCGTCGATATTGCAACGCGTCCTTTAAGTTTAAAAAAAAAAAAA
>ML798636.1:30045-46298 GCA_009831015.1 Picea engelmannii | reverse complement strand
TTTGACCATAGCTCTAAGTTAAACTCTTATGTACTTGAAGAATATAAGGGATTACCTACATCTAGCTCAAATTTTGGCAAATGGTTAAAACCTTACAAAACTTGTATAGATATGCATGTCTCGAGTCTTTGAGATGATTGTGGGCTTGAAGGAGGATTAAATTATAAATTTCATAATTTTGTTGTTTAGAAAGGAGAGTCAAGAATAAGCTCATGTGGGAAGCTTGAAGCCGTAAAGTCAATATACATTTTAGAGTAAACAAGACTAAATAATATGGTATTTTTTATACCATGTTGAAACATGAAAACAAGATGTAATTATCTTCTTCACTCATGTAAAGGTGGAATATCTACATTTATCATGTGTAGTAGATATAATAGATTCTCAAGAAACTTTTAATCCACACTCTAGATGATAATGGATATAAGTTGAAGAGAAGTGTCTCCTTTATTTACAATTGCATGGGTATCCTATAATGATCTCGAGCCAATTTTTTTCTTGGAACCACTAACTACCACTGATATGTTGATGTGCAAGTGTTTATTGAGTTATCCAATTATTAAGTGTGTTCATACAAGATTCATTCATCACATGAAGATCACAATACATTCAAGATATAGAAGCACAAACAAAGATCTGACCTTTTATTATGAGCAATATGAAACCAATACAATAGATAGTCGATCTGGAACAATCCTCAGATGGGCGGAAAGACAATAGATATGAGATGCTACAAAATGCTCTGCCGATACAAAATAATCCTCCAAAGGCTGAATAGGGAATGAAGATCAATATAAGTAGATCTGGCTACCAACTCTCCAGATGAAGAATGCCATGCTCCACTAGAGTCTGAAACCCTCAATAAATCGATCCCACTGAAGGAAGACTCCAAATGAGACCAAACTCAGCAAGATGATAGATCAAGGTGGTAAGATCACCCTCCTAAAATATCAAGCTAAACGCCCAAGGCAAACCCCTCCAAATTCAAATCTTCTACTGAAGTTGTGCCCTCTTTGATGCCTGAAACCCTAGGTGGTTTGGCCCTGATGAGAAAATCCTCCAAATGCCCTAAAACTCCCCAAGAATGTAGATAAAGCTATGAGAACCCTGTAGGAGAAGTTTCAAACTCAGATTCCAAGTGTAGCCTTCTAGATCTGAGATTTACTAAATCATAGGACGTCCCCTTAGCCTCTAAGACGTCCCACTCTGAACCTAAATATCTGATGGTGATAAATCTCCAGAAAATCTAAATATCGAACCCTCCTCTAGAAGATGGTGCACCCTTGCTGGAAACACAAGAACAGTACAGCCCTGCTACCTTCTGAAGCATTGGATGGAAATATGTTGAGAGTAGAATGGTGTGGAGGAATCTTTCATCCCCGAGACCAAGTTGTGGAACAAGGTGAGTGGGTATTTCACCACTGAGTTGCTCACAAAGGTTTTTACAGCAAAACCCCCAAATTGAATGCTCAAGAGCAATAGCAAACAATATTCCAAATCTAGAATGAATAATAGGTGCGCCCCAACCTCTTACTTATACTTTTTCCTTCTAATTCTCTGTTGAGTTAGGTTAACTCCCAGGGTTAACTTATATTCTTCTGTTGAGTTATCTTTTACTCCTTTTATCCTTTTTCTTTCTCAAGTCAACTTAAAAATATAACTTTAGTCTAGTTGACCTTCCCCCTCAGTGCGAGACTATCACCTAGTGGGGGAGCCCAGGCCACTGAGTCTCCTCATCACCTCTCTCTCAAGAGGTGGGGGACATTACAGTCTCCCCTGCTTGAAATTTCTTGTCCTCGAGCAATTCCAAACCTGCTTCTCTTACCACATGTTCCTTTTCCCAGGTGGCATCCTCAATGGATAAATCCTTCCATCTGATCAGTTACTCCTTGATGCTTCAGTTTATGAGCCTCTTCTCTCAGACTTCTAATACCTCCTCTAGAATCAAAAAAAGTTGTCCCTCCTCATCCATGGGGGGTAATACCTCAATGGGTCTAATGTGTTGGCCGAGGTCTTTCTTAAGGTAGGAGACATGGAAGACGTTGTGTATTTTTCTGCCCTGAGGAAGCTCCAGTTCGTAAGCTACGCCCCCTATCTTCTTGCTGACTCTGTAGGGCCCAAAGAAATGTGGTTGTAATTTGTCTGCTTCACTCCTTTTGATGGACACCTGTCCATATGGTTGGAGTCGTAGGTAGACCAGGTCACCAACCTCGAAAGTATGATCAACCCTGTGTTTGTTTGCTTGGAATTTTTGTTGGTTCTGTCCTTTCTGTAAATGATCCTTCAACTCCCTGAGAATGTCCTGGCTCTGTTGTATCCAATCATGTACCATAGGTTCTCTACTTTCACCGAAAGAAATCTTCCCAAAAGATAAAGGGTCATAACCATACAAATCCCTGAATGGTGACATGCCTATGGACATGTGTTGGGTAGTGTTGTAGCAGTACTCTCCTGAATGAAACCATCTGGCCCACACTTTCTGTTGTCCTACCACATAATTTCTGAGGTAGCCTTCCACCCACTTGTTGGCTATCTCCATTTGTCCGTCTATCTAAGGGTGATAACTGGTACTAGGGGTCAAAACCATACCAACCAACCTGAATAATTCCTGCCAGAATGTACTCATGAACCTGCTATCCCTATCGCTGACAATGGTCTTGGGGAGGCCGTGCAACCTGAAGATATCCCTAAAGAACATTTCGGCTACTTGTGCGGCACTGAAGTCAATAGATATGGCGAAGAAGTCTGTGAACTTGGTCAGCCTATCCACTACTACAAAAATGCAGTCCTTCCCTTGTGTCTTTGGCAACCCGATGATGAAGTCCATGGATATGCTCTCCCATTTGTGCTCTGGAATGGGTAAGGGTTGTAGTAGTCATGTTGGATGTGTGTGCTCATCTTTGTTTTCCTGACATGTAGTACACTCCTTGACATGCTTAATCATTTCCTCCTTGAGGCCCTTCCATGAGAATCGTTCCCTCACTTGACTATATGTCTTGTTGATCCCCTGATGTCCTGGCATTGGTGAGTTATGGTATGCCTGCAATATCTTAGCCTTGAAGGCAGATTCATGAACCAAAAATATTTGTTCCTTATAATAGATAAGGTCATTCATAATCTTGAAGTTATCATCTTGTACCTGCCATCCAATAGCTAGCATGTGAACTGATCCTTTACATACTCCATCACCAGATGGTCTTTCCAGTCAACTGATACCTCGGTCATGGCAAAGATGGATGGCCTCCTGGATAACGCATCCACCACCACATTGTTCTTCCCTTTGACAAATTCAATGTCAAAGTCATAGGCGTATATTCTGCTTACCCATTTATGCTGCCTCTCATTCAAATCCTTCTGCTCCAATAGATATTTGAGATTGTTATGATCTGATTTGACCACAAACCTGGCACCAACCAAGTATTGTCGGAATTTGGCTAGTGCATGCATTATAGCCAGTATTTCTTTGTCATAAATGTTGTAGAGTAGCTCAGGACCCCTGAGCTTCTGACTCTCATAGGAAAGAGGGTGCCTCTTCTGCATCAATACGACCCCTATTCCTTCCCAAGAGGCATCACACTCCAAGGTAAAAGGAAGACTAAAATCTGGAAGGGCTAAGATTGGGCACGTACTCATCACTTTCTTCATCTTATCCATCATTATTTGAGCCTCCTCATCCCATTTGAAGGCTCCCTTCTTAGTCAAATCGGTCAAAGGTGCACATAGCTGAGAAAATCCTTTGACAAATTTCCTGTAATACGTGCACATACCCAGAAATCCTCTCAATTCGGTGAGTGTCTTAGGAGTAGGCCATTCCATGATGTCTTGTATTTTCTCCTAATGTACCTGTACCCCCTTTGCCCCGATGATGTGTCCTAAATAGAGGACCTCTGTCATTCCAAACTCACATTTGTACTCCTTAGCATACAGTGACTGTTCCTCCATGATGGACAAAATTTGATCCACATGCCTAAGATGCTCCTCCCATGTCTTGTTGTAGATAAGCAAGTCATCAAAAAATACCAACAGGAACTTCCTCAGTTGCCCGTTGAACACATGGTTCATACATGATTGGAATGTAGTAGGGGAATTGGTTAAGCCAAAGGGCATCAGCAAAAACTCATAATGGTCGTAGTGACATCTAAAAGTTGTTTTTGAGATGTCTTCCTCCCTCATCTTGATCTGATGATAACCAAAGTGAAGATAAGTCTTAGTGAAGTAGATGGCCCCATGTAGTTCATCCAATAGTTCATCAATCATGGGTATCGGGTAACTGTTTTTTATGGTCTTTTTGTTCAAATCCCTAAAGTCAATGCACATCCTCATGGTGCCATCTTTCTTCTTCACCAGCACTACGGAAGAAGCAAAAGGGCTACTATTGGGCCTGATGTGCCCCATGTCCAGAAGTTCCTTGACGGCCTTCTCTATCTCATCTTTGTACTTCTTGGGATGTTTGTATGGTGTGGTGGTAACTGGTTTGGCCCCTTCCTCTAGTTCAATAATGTGCTCAAACCCCCTATCTGGTGGTACCCCTGGAGGAATAGGCCCAAACACCTTGTGGTGCCTATCAAGGATTTCTTTGATCTCTGGGGTGTATTGAACCTTGCCCTATTCATCCACATGTGTCACAATCCTGCATTCAATTGTGTATACTATCTCGTCCCTCCGGAAGATGGCCTCCATCCTCTTGTCCGTGACTACCTTTGCAGCATTCCTTGTCATGCCCCTCAGCACTACCTTTCGTCCACAATCCTCTGTGAATGACATTTCTATCGTTTTGTAGTTGGTCATGATAGGCCCCAATGTGTTGAACCACTAAACCCCTAAGATGATGTTGGTATCCGAAAGGTCCATGACATAGACGTCCTGTGTTAGCTCATGCCTACCCAGGGTAAGATTCATGCCCAGAATGTATCTATCACATGGCATAGTACTTCCTCCTGCAACCTCCACTTTGAATCCTTCAAATTATATTGTGGGTGTGTGCCTCCTCTTCAGTAATGTTGCATCAATGAATTTGTGGGAAGCTCCTCCATCAATCAAAACAGAAACTCTTTGTCCCTGCAAGACCCCCCTCATTCGAAAGGTATTATACTTGATCACTCCACTGATAGATGCCAGGGTGGCCATACTGTCATGCTTGGTGATCTACTCCTCCTCTACTGCCTCGGTGGTTTATGCCTCCATGTTATGTATCTAGCCTACCTCATCTTCCTCCTCATTGTCTTAAGTGACCTCAATGCAGTGCACCTAACCCCGGCCCATGCATTTGTGTGATGGGTTCCATGGTTCTTTGCAAGTGAAGCAAAGTTTCTTCCATCTCAACTCCCTCCTAGTGTTCTCATCCACTCTGCCACGGACCCTATCAAAACCCCTTGGGTCATGTCCTCCCTGATTCATTGAAGGTCTTTGGTCTCTTCCTCCACTGTTAAGAGGTGGTCTGGGTATGAATTTAGATTTAGCAGCTAACCCAAATCCCTCGTCTTCCAAATGGCCTCTTGTAGGTTGGTAGGCTTGAAAGCCTTTACCCAACCCTTCAAGGGTTCCATCAACCCTTCTATGAAAAGCATCATGAGCCTGGTTGGGGACATATCTTGCACCATCACTTCCAACCTCTGAAATTCATCAATATATGCCTCAGACATACCTGTTTGCTTGAGTTGGGTGAGCTCCCGGAAATGTAGCTCAGGATCTCCTTGATCAAATCTATCAATGAGCTTCTGAGTGAATTATGTATAGGACACAATCTGATTGTGGTCGAGTGTGGTGAGTCTATGATACCACGAGTCATGAGCCTTGCCATCCAAGTACATAGTGGCAAACTTGATGGCCTCCATCTCCCTCATGGGGTTGATTTGTAAGTAGGTATCCAGCTTTTGTACCCAAGATTGTGTTGTCATCTTGGTCGTACCATCAAAGTATGTAATCTCTATCTTCCTTGCTCTTCATTTAAACTCAAAACTGTCGTTGTGGTTTGTCCTAGGTTGATTTCTGAACCTGAGTTGGCAATATTGATCTAGGGAAATCTGTCTTTGAACCCTCATATTCAAACTGTAGTACTCCTTGGTACTCCTCACAAGTTGTTCCACAAAGTCTTCAACCTGTTCCTGTTGCCCTTGCTCATCTGTGAATGTGGGCATGTATGGTCTAGGGTTAGCTCTGCTACCTGAATGTTGGCCAAGTTGTTCATCTGTGAACGTGGGCATGTATCGCCTAGGATTGACCGTGCTACCCATCTGACCCTGGGTCGTGTCTCCTTCCAGACTTCCTTCGGATTTGGGGGATTTCTCCGGATTATATATGACCTCCTCATGGACTCCACCAGATCCACCATCCTCCTTATTCCCATACGTATCAGGGTTCTTCCCTTGATGGGTCACTTGCATTAGAAGTTCATTTATCTTGGATGGATTCTTTTTCATTATCTGCATGTTCTCATCAACCCTCTTCAAAGTTTCAGAAAGTTTAGCATGTCCCCTTCTATTGGTTTCATGGTACTCGTCCAAGTGTTGGACCAATGTGCTTTCAGTGCGGTTGATGGATTGCTAGAACTTGTCAAATTCAGTTGCTATGAGAGCCAAGCCTTGAGGCTCATGGTCATCCCCTGACCCTTCCATTTCGGCCTTTATTTCACTGCTCAGTTTCTTTCTTCGACCCATAAAAATACCACTGTACCTCTGCATGCGGAAATCCTTCCACAGGTTTGGAGGATCGAAGCTCTGATACCACTGTAATGATCCCGAGCCATTTTTTTGCTTAGAACCACTAACTACCACTGATATGTTGATGTGCAGGTGTTTATTGAGTTATCCATTTATTAAGTGCGTTCATACAAGATTCATTCATCACATGAAGATCACAATGCATTCAAGATATAGAAGCACAAACAAAGATCTGGCCTTTTATTATGAGCAATATGAAACCAATACAATAGATAGATGATCTGGAACAATCCTTAGATGGGCGGAAAGACAATAGATATGAGTTGCTACAAAATGCTCTACCGATACAAAATAAGCCTCCAAAGGCTAAATATGGAATGAAGATCAATATAAGCAGATCTAGTTTCCAACTCTCCAGATGAAGAATGCCACGCTCCACTAGAGTCTGAAACCCTCAATATATTGATCCCACTGAAGGAAGACTCCAAATGAGTCCAAACTCGGCAAGATGATATATCAAGGTGGTAAGATCACCCTCTTGAAATCTCAAGCTGAACGCCCAAGGAAAACCCCTCCAAATTCAGAATCTTCTGCTAAAGTTGTGCCCTCTTTGATGCCTGAAACCCTAGGTGGTTCAACCCTGATGAGAAAATCCTCCAAATGCCCTAAAACTCCCCAGGAATGTAGATCGGGCTATGAGAACCCTGTAGGAGAATTTTGAGACTCACATTCCAAGTGTAGCCTTCTAGATCTGAGATATATTGAATCATAGGATGTCCCCTTAGCGTCCTAGACGTCCCACTCTGAAGCTAAATATCTGATGGTGATAACTCTCCAGAAAATCCCTTAAAATGATGGTAGTGCCCCTACAAATAAAACTCAAGTGTCATAATTTCCATAGGCTCTCCTGATAAGCTAGATCGAACCCGCCTCTATAAGATGGTGCGCCCTTGTTGGAAACACAAGAATAGTACAGCCCTGCTACCTTCTGAAGCGTTGGATGGAAATATGTTGAGAGTAGAATGGTGTGGTAGAATCTTTCATCCCCGAGACCAAGTTGTGGAACAAGGTGAGTGGGTATTTCACCACTGAGTTTCTCACAAGGGTTTGTACAGCAAAACCCCCAAATTGAATACTCAAGAGCAATAGCAAACAATATACCAAATCCAAAATGAATAATAGGTGCGCCCCAGCCTCTTACTTATACTTTTTCCTTCTAATTCTCTGTTGAGTTAGGTTAACTTATATTCTTTTGTTGAGTTGTCTTTTACTCCTTTTATCCTTTTTCTTTCTCAAGTCAACTTAAAAATATAACTTTAGTCTATTTGACCTTCCCCCTCAGTGTGAGACTATGACCTAGTGGGGGTGCCCAGGCCACTGAGTCTCCTCATCACCTCTCTCTCAAGAGGCGAAGGACATTACAGTATCCCCTCCTTGAAATTGCTTGTCCTCAAGCAATTCCAAACTTGCTTCTCTTACCACGTGTTCCTTTTCCCAGGTGGCATCCTCAATGGGTAAATCCTTCCATCTAATCAGGTACTTCTTGATGCTTCAGTTTCTGAGACTCTTCTCTCGGACTTCTAATACCACCTCCAGAATCAAAACAAGTTGTCCCTCCTCATCCATGGCGGGTAATACCTCAATGGGTCTAATGTGTTGGCCAAGGGATTTCTTAAGGCAGGAGACATGGAAGACGTTGTGTATTTTGTTTCCCTAAGGAAGCTCCAGCTCGTAATCTATTCCCCCTATCTTCCTGTTGACTCTGTAGGGCCCAAAGAAACAAGGCTGTAATTTTTCTGCTCTGCTCCTTTTGATGGATGCTTGTCTATATGGTTGGAGTCGTAGGTATACCAGGTCACCAACCTTGAAAGTATGATCAACCCTGTGTTTGTCTGCTTGGACTTTTTGTTGGTTCTGTACTTTCTGTAGATGATCCTTCAGCTCCCTGAGAATGTCTTGGCTCTACTGTATCCAATCCTGTACCATAGGTGCTCTACTGTCACCAAAAGAAATCTCCCCAAAAGATAAAGTAACCATACAAAGCCCTGAATGGTGACATGCCTATGGACATGTGTTGGGTAGTGTTGTAGCAGTACTCTCCTAAATGCAACCATCTGGCCCACGCTTTCTGTTGTCCTACCACAAAATTTATGAGGTAGCCATCCACCCACTTGTTGACTATCTCTGTCTGTCCATCCTCCTGAGGGTGATAACTAGTGCTAGGGGTCAAAGCCATACCAACCAACCTGAATAATTTCTGCCAGAATGTACTCATGAACTTGCTATCCCTGTCGTTGATAATGGTCTTGGGGAGGCCGTGCAACCTGAAGATCTCCCTAAAGAACAGTTCAACTACCTGTGTGGCAATGAAGTCAATAGCTATGGCGAAGAAGTGTGCGAACTTGGTCAGCATGTCCACTAGTACAAAAATGTAGTCCTTCCCTTGTGTCTTTGGCAACTCGGTGATGAAGTCCATGGATATGCTCTCCCATTTGTGCTCTGGAATGGGTAAAGGTTGTAGTAGTCATGATGGATGTGTGTGCTCATCTTTGCTCTCCTGACATGTAGTACACTCCTTGACGTGCTTAATCACATCCTCCTTGAGGCCCTTCCATGAGAATCATTCCCTCACTTGCATGTACGTCTTGTTGATCCCCTGATGTCCTGCCATTGGTGAGTTATGGTATGCCTGCAATATCTTAGCCTTGAAGGTTGATTCAGGAACCAAAAATATTCGGTCCTTATAGTAGATGAGTTCATTCATAATATTGAAGTTATCATCGTGTACCTTCCTATCCAATAGTTGGCATGGGAACTGATCCTTTGCATACTCCATCACTAGATGGTCTCAACTGATACCCCGGTCATGGAAAATATGGATGGCCTCCTGGATAACGCATCTGCCACCACATTGTTCTTCCCTTTGACAAATTAAATGTCAAAGTCATAGGCATTTATTCTGCTTACCCATTTATGTTGCCTCTCATTCAAATCCTTCTTCTCCAATAGATATTTGAGACTGTTATGATCTGACTTGACCACAAACCTAGCACCAACCAAGTATTGTTGGAATTTGGCTAGTGCATGCATGATAGCCAACATTTCTTTGTCATAAATGTTGTAGAGTAGCTAGGGACCCCTGAGTTTCCGACTCTCATTGGAAAGAGGGTGCCTCATCTGCATCAGTACGGCCCCTAATCCTTCCCCGGAGGCATCACACTCCAAGGTAAAAGGAAGACTGAAATCTGGAAGGGCTAAGACTGGGCACGTACTCATCACTTCCTTCATCTTATCCATCGTTATTTGATCCTCCTCGTCCCACTTGAAGGCTCCCTTCTTAGTCAAAATGGTCAAAGGTGCACATAGTTGAGAAAATCCTTTGACAAATTTCCTATAATATGTGCACATACCCAGAAATCCTCTCAATTCGGTGAGTGTATTAGGAGTAGGCCATTCCATGATGGCTTGTATTTTCTCATGATGTACCTGTACCCCCTTTGTCTCGATGATGTGTCCTAAATAGAGGACCTCTATCATTCCAAACTCACATTTGGACTCCTTAGCATACAATGATTGTTCCTCCATGATTGAAAAAATTCGATCCACATGCCTAAGATGCTCCTCCCACGTCTTGTTGTAGATAAGCAAGTCATCAAAAAATACCAACAGGTACTTCCTCAGTTGCTTGTTAAACAAATGGTTCATACATTATTGGAATGTAGCAGGGGTGTTGGTTAAGCCAAAGGGCATCACCAAAAACTCATAATGGTCGTAGTGACATCTAAAAGTTTTTTTTGAGATGTCTTCCTCCTTCATCTTGATCTGATGATAACGAGAGCGAAGATCAATCTTAGTGAAGTAGATGGCCCCATGCAGTTCATCCAACAGTTCATCAATCCTGGGTATCAGGTACCTATTTTTTATGGTCTTTTTGTTCAAATCCCTGAAGTCAATGCACATCCTCATAGTGCCATATTTCTTCTTCACCAGCACTAGAGAAGAAGGAAAAGAAATATTGTTGGGCCTGATGTACCCCATGTCCAGAAATTCCTTGATGTCCTTCTCTATCTCATCTTTGTACTTCTTAGGATGTCTATATGGTGTGGTAATAACTGGTTTGGCCCCTTCCTCTATATCAATAATGTGTTCAAACCCCCTATTTGTTGGTACCCCTCGAGGAATAGGCCCAAACACCTTGTGGTGTCTGTCAAGGATTTCTTTGATCTCTCGAGTGTAGTGAACCTTGCCCTGTTTATCCACATGTGTCATAATCCTGCATTCGGCTGCGTATACTATCTCATCCCTCAGGAAGATGGCCTCCATCCTCTTGGCTATGACTACCTTTGCAACATTCCCTGTCATGCCCCTCAGCACTACCTTTCGTCCACCTTCCTCTGTGAATGACATTTCCATCGTTTTGTAGTTGGTGGTGATAGGCCCCAATGTGTTGAGCCACTGAACCCCTAGGATGATGTTGGTATCCGAAAGGTCCATGACATAGACGTCCTGTGTCATCCCATGCCTACCCAAGGTAAGCTTCATGCCCAAAATGTATCTATCACATGGCATAGTACTTCCTCCTGCAACCTCCACTTTGAATCCTTCAAATTCTACTGTGGGTATGTGCCTCATCTTCAGTAATGTTGCATCAATGAAGTTGTGGGAAGCTCCTCCATCAATCAAAACCGAAACTCTCTGCCCCTACAAGACCCCCCTCATTCGGAAGGTATTATACTTGGGCACTCCACTGATAGACGTCAGGGTGGACATACTATCATGTCCGATGATTTTCTCCTCCTCTACTACCTCGGTGGTTTCTGCCTCCATGTTTTGTATTTGGTCTACCTCATTTTCCTCCTCGTTGTCTGAAGTGACCTCAATGTAGTGCACCTGACCCTGGCCCATGCATTTGTGTGTTGGGTTCCATGATTCTTTGCAAGTGAAGCAAAGTTGCTTCTGTCTCAACTCCCTCTTGGTGTTCTCATCCACTCTGCCACGGCCCCTGTCAAAACCCCTTGGGTCACGTCCTCCCTGATTCATTGGAGGTCTTTGGTCTCTTCCTCTACTGTTAAGAGGTGTTCTGGGTATGAATTTAGATTTAGCAGTTGGACCCAAATCCCTCGTCTTCCAAATGGCCTCCTATAGGTTGGTAGGCTTGAAAGCCTTTACCCAACCCTTCTGTGAAAAGCATCATGAGCCTGGTTGGGGACATATCTTTCACCATCACTGCCAACCTCTAAAATTCATCAATATATGCCTCAGTCGTACTTATTTTCTTGAGTTGGGTGAGCTCCCAGAAATGTAGCTCAGGATCTCCTTGATCAAATCTATCAATGAGCTTCTGAGTGAATTCTATACAGGACACAATATGATTGTGGCCGAGTGTGGTGAGTCTGTGATACCACCATTCATGAGCCTTGCCATCCAAGTACATAGTGGCAAACATGATGGCCTCCATCTCCCTCATGGGGTTGAGCTGTAAGTAGGTATCCAGCTTTTGTACCCAAGATTGTGTTGTCATCTTGGTCGTACCATCAAAGTATGGAATCTCTATCTTCCCTGCTCTTCATTCAAACTCAAAACTTCCCCTGTGGTTTGTCCTAGGTTGATTTATGAACCTGAGTTGGAAAAATTGATCTAGGGACATCTGTCTTTGGACCCTCATATCCAAACTATAGTAATCCTTGGTACTCCTCGCCAGTTGTTCCACAAAGTCTTCAACCTGTTCCTATTTCCCTTACTCATCTGTGAATGTGGGCATGTACGGTCTAGGGTTAGCACTGCTACTTGAATGTCAGCCAATCTATTCATCTATGAATGTGGGCATGTATCGCCTAGGATTGACCCTGCTACCCATCTGACCTTGGGCCGTGTTTCCTTCTAGACTTCCTTCAGATCTGGGGGCTTTCTCCGGATTATATCTGATCTCCTCATGGACTCCACTGGATCCACCAGCCTCCTTATTCCCATACATATCAGGGTTCTTCCCTTGATGGCTCACTTGCATCAGAAGTTCATTTAGCTTGGATTGATTCTTGTTCATTATCTATAGGTTCTCGTCAACCCTCTTCAAAGTTTCATAAAGTTAGACCTGTCCCCTTCTTCTGGTTTCATGGTACTCGTCCAAGTGTTGGACCAATGTGCTTTCTGTGCGGTTGACAGATTGTTGGAACTTGTCAAATTCGGCTGCTATGAGAGCCAAGCGTTAAGGCTCATGGTCATCCCTTGACCCTTCCATTTCAGCCTTTGTTTCACTACTCGGTTTCTTTCTTTGACCCATAAAAATACCACTGTAGCTCTGCATGCACCGATCCTTCCACGGGTTTGGAGGATTGAAGCTCTGATACCACTGTAATGATCTTGAGCCAATTTTTTCGCTTGGAACCACTAACTACCACTGATATGTTGTTGTGCATGTGTTTATTTAGTTATCCAGTTATTAAGTGCGTTCATACAAGATTCATTCATCACATGAAGATCACAATACATTCAAGATATAGAAGCACAAGCAAAGATCTGACCTTTTATTATGAGCAATATGAAACCAATACAATAGATAGTCAATTTGGAACAATCCTTAGATGGGCGAGAAGACAATAGATGTGAGCTGCTACAAAATGCTCTGTCGATAAAAAATAAACCTCCAAAGGATGAATAGGAAATGAAGATCAATACAAGCAGATCTGGTTGCCAACTCTTTAGATGAAGAATGCCACGCTCCATTAGAAGACTGAAACCCTCAATAAATCGATCCCACTGAAGGAAGACTCCAAATGAGTCCAAACTTGGTAAGATGATAGATCAGGGTGGTAGGATCACCCTCCTGAAATCTCAAGCTAAATGCCCAAGTCAAACCCCTCCAAACTCGGAATCTTCTGTTGAAGTTGTGCCCTCCTTAATGCATAAAACCCTAGGTGGTTTGGCCTTGATGAGAAAAGCCTCCAAATGCCCTGAAACTCCCCAATAATGTAGATCAAGCTATGCGAACCCTGTAGGAGAAGTTTCGGACTCAGATTCCAAGTGTATCCTTCTAGATCTGAGATTTACGGAATCATAGGATGTCCCCTTAGCCTCCAAGACGTCCCACTCTGAAGCTAAATATATTATGGTGATAACTCTCCAGAAAATCCCTTAAAATGATGGTATTGCCCCTACAAATAAAACCCAAGTCTC
This sequence comes from Picea engelmannii, assembly GCA_009831015.1. Lineage (NCBI taxonomy): Eukaryota > Viridiplantae > Streptophyta > Pinopsida > Pinales > Pinaceae > Picea > Picea engelmannii. The sequence goes on along the minus strand of ML798636.1, from coordinate 32,466 downwards.
GGAATGGCCACGGGCTCTCCTTATAAGCTGGATCGAACCCTCTTCTAGAAGATGGTGCACCCTTGCTGGAAACACAAGAACAGTACGACCCTGCTACCTTCTGAAGCGTTGGATGGAAATATGTTGAGAGTAGAATGGTTTGGAGGAATATTTCATCTCCAAGACCAAGCTATGGAACAAGGTGAGTGGGTATTTCACCACTGAGTTTCTCACAAGGATTTGTACAGAAAAACCCCCAAACTAAATGCTCAAGAGCAATAGCAAACAATATACCAAATCTAGAATGAATAATTTGTGTGCCCCAACCTCTTACTTATACTTTTCCTTCTAATTCTCTGTTGAGTTAGGTTAACTTCTTTTCTTCTGTTGAGTTATCTTTTACTCCTTTTATCCTTTTTCTTTCTCAAGTCAACTTAAAAATATAACTTTAGTCTAGTTGACCTTCCCCCTCAGTGCGAGACTATGACCTAGTGGGGGTGCCCAGGCCACTGAGTCTCCTCATCACCTCTCTCTCAAGAGGTGGGGAACATTACAGTCTCCCCTGCTTGAAATTGCTTGTCCTCAAGCAATTCCAAGCCTGCTTCTCTTACCATGTGTTCCTTTTCCCAGGTGGCATCCTCAATGGGTAAATCCTTCCATCTGATCAGGTACTCCTTGATGATTCGGTTTCTGAGCCTCTTCTCTTGGACTTCTAATTCCTCCTCTGGAATCAAAACAAGTTGTCCCTCCTCATCCATGGGGGGTAATACCTCAATGGGTCTGATGTGTTGGCCGAAGGATTTCTTAAGGCAGAAGACATGGAAGACCTTGTGTATTTTGTTGCCCTGAGGAAGCTCCAACTCGTAAGCTATGGCCCCTATCTTCCTGCTGACTCTGTAGGGCCCAAAGAAATGTGGCTATAATTTTTCTGCTCCGATGCTTTTGATGGATGCCTGTCTATATGGTTGGATTTGTAGGTAGACCAGGTCACCAACCTCAAAAGCACGATCAACCCTATGTTTGTTTGCTTGGAATTTGTGTTGGTTATGTGCTTTCTGTAGATGATCCTTTAGCTCCCTGAGAATGTCATGGCTCTATTGTATCCAATCCTCTACCATAGTTTCTCTGTTGTTACTGAAAGAAATCTCCCCAAAAGATAAAGGGTCGTAACCATACAAATCCCTGAATGGTGACATGCCTATGGACATGTGTTGGGTAGTGTTGTAGCAGTACTCTCCTAAATACAATCATCTGGCACACGCTTTTTGTTGTCCTGCCGTATAAATTATGAGGTAGCCTTCCACCCACTTGTTGACTATCTCGGAAATTATGTGGCAAGAATGAGAGGTGGCATACATCAATGGGGTATTTTATGCAAGCGTAGGAGGCGACATTCATCAACCTAAGTTCAATGCAAGCATAGAGGTGAAAAATACCAATGGTACCAGAGGAGAGAGGATCAAAGGAAGATATGATGTCACCATTGGGAGGGGTTCCATAGTTGCAAGCTATGGAATGTGATCATTAAGGGGGACATCTTGGAAAACTGACCAAAGAAGTGATAGTTGATCCTAACTAGGTAGAGGTTATCTCAAGTAGGGTCTTTATTGAGATAATGACCTATAAGGGACCCATCAATATTATGACCAAATAAAAATGGAGAAAAAGGGGTGTAAGGAAGAAGAGCTAAGGAGGAGAGGCAATACTTTCCCCAAGCATTTGAAGGACTAGTAAAAGAGGAAGAGTATGTAGGAGAGCATGGAAGACTAGGAGAGGAAGAAGACAAGGGGATAACTAGGTAATATTGGGTGCTACCAGGTAAGAAGTGGCTAGAATTGATAATGGGAAGTCTAAGCTAGCCCAAAAAAACTCCCAATAGGAACAAGGCTTCATTCAACTTGATAAAAGTGTGTTAAGACATGGGACCTTTTTAATGTTAGCAAATGTTGATTTTGATAACTAATAGAAATATAAGGAAAAGAGGAGGCATAGAAGAACAAGGGGCTACCTCATTGTTGTAGCCAGCAAGAGGACAAGGGAAAGAAATTATGGAACTAGGTATAATAGATCATATATGTATTTTGTTAATTCTTGTGTGGTAGAAAAAAAAATATTGAGTTAAAAATTATTGGGGAGGTTTGGGATTAGAATGAGAATAGCAGAGTGAGAGTGCACCCAGGTGGAAGGATGAGAATGTATTATTTAGAGAGTTTGGAAGAGGGATGGTGGAACCATATGAGATGAGATGGATTGATGCGAGAGAAAGGAATTTATGTATTATGTTTTGTTGGGTCTTAAAATTATAAGTAAGAGGTATTGCAAGAGGTGAGTTCATAGTTTTTGTCATCTTTATAGAGTTGATAAGTATTGCAATGAGCATATTATAAAGAATTTCATTGTTTTTGATTGGGTAGAAGGATGAGAAGGTATCATTTGGAATGT
>ML798635.1:505316-527292 GCA_009831015.1 Picea engelmannii | reverse complement strand
GTAGGTGTTTCCAACACCTTAATGACCGGTAATCAAATGAAGTCTCATTGTGTTTGACCTCAACTCCTTTATTCACATGATGTAGAATTGCACCTTTGGTGGATCGTGTAGAAGACTTGAAGACATCAACTTGTAGTAGCAACTTTGCTGAGTTGTTTCTATCATTCATTGGACCAGTACCTATATGAATTGAATGATCATAGGATATGAGATTGTACTCCATTGTATATATACATCTTCAGATTGATTTTGAGACTGGTTTTCACTGGGCCTTGTTCGTGACTATGACAAGCTTTGGCATGTATCTACTTTGCATTTCCTATTCATGGCCATGAAAAACTGTTTGGTATATTTCCATATGGGTCTGTAGTGTAATTCAAATTGGAATCCATGTGTACAAACTCATTATGGATTGTAATATTCTCATGAACAACTAGTTCACCCAGTTAGGTCTCCATTACTCCACTTATGGGAATTATAATAAATTTCGTCCATCGCAAATACTCCTCTGACCTCACACATTAGGGGGCTTCTGTTATAGAAATATTTGCCTCACCCCATGAAACTTTCAAAAAAGGCCTTTTCCATTTCCCTATGCAGACCAGGGATGATTTTAGGGGCTAAATTTTTCTTATGGGATATTTTTCCTTGTTTTTTTCGAAAAACAAATTCTCTATTCTAAAAATGATTCACCCAAATTATAAAGGAAAACATTATTTTACCTTAAAAATCACCAAACTTTTATATAAACTATATAAAATCCTTAGAAATTTGAATATTTTTACAAAAATATCGCTAAACATTTATAGTTGGCATATGAAGGATTAGTAATATTTGCCAAGGTTTCTACATTTTAAAATAATTTTCCATCCTTAAAATCATCCCTGATGCATAATTGAAGTCCCCTTTTGCCAGGGATGATTTTAGGGGATACATTTCTCTCATAGGCTAATTTTCCATGGTTTTTCCCAAAAAATGATTCACCATTATAAAAATGATTCGCCCAAATTCTATAGGATAATATTATTTTACCTTAAAAATCGCTAAAATTTTATACAAACTATATAAAATCCTTAGAAATTTGAATATTTTTACAAAAATATCGCCAAACATTTATTGTTGGCATATGAAGGATTAGTAAGATTCGCCAAGGTTTCTACATTTTAAAATAAATTTCCATCCTTAAAATCATCCCTACCTTTTGCACTTCCCATAGCTAAAAATCGTATTTTTCCACATATATGCACCCTATTAGTTATACATCATGTGTTTACGCAGGTTGCACCACTACAACCCACGTACATCGAGTTTGGTGCTAAAAATTAAAAATTATGTCGGGTTTCCATTTGACGTCACCAGATCCATGATCCTTGACCTTCCATATCTTGGAAACGTTCTGACTCAACCCTTCAATTCCATTTGAAGGCTATAAATGGGCCATATCCAAACCATGGAAAGGGAGAGAATTCAAATTTTGAGAGAAAATTTACTCTAGAGAAATTATTCACTTCATATTGAGCTTGCATCTCTTTGTCCTATAAAGTATGAACACATTGTTCAGCCCCCAATCTCTTCCCTCTTTGATGGAGAACCTCATTGTCTCTCTTATATGAGCTTTCCTTTGGTAGAGGATTGAAGTGGTGGAGGCCCAACTAGAAGGGACTTAGTTTCTCGGTTCTGAGACGTGCCAACATGGAAGTTTTTCATTCATACACTTTTGTTGATCATATTTTCATAGAAATACTCTTTAATTGTCCAATTAATATCTTGCAAATATTTGAATTTTTATTCCAAGGGAATATTTGTTATGAATGCTGATGGATTATGCTATTATATGTGCTAACAATATATATTATCACCATATGCTTGCGTATATTGTTTTTTGACAACAATTTGCCGATATAAATCTTTGAACCGAGTGCTCAACGCTGGTCTTGTTATAGACCTAAAACTCCCTACTCATGCATACATGGCATTGGCCTTCTTGCTTACATAATTTTCCAAGTCACTGTTGAGAAGCTCTACTTAAAAAACCAATTTTTAGAGCATGTACACATCCTGCACCACTACTCCTCACATACATATTCTTGTTTCATGCTAGACAACCCATGTACATATGCTTGTTTCACACTAAACAACCCACGTATACTTCCAAAAGTTGCAAAAATTAAAAATTTGTAAGGAATTCGGTGGAATTTACGAGCTATTGGCGGTTTCTCAACCAATTTACTTGCTACAGCTCGTCCCCGAACCAAATTACCATACTTTTGTCATATAAAAGGGGGTGTTAGGGTCTCATTTCAAAACCAAGAATAAGAGTAGTGAAACTCTACCCAATTTCACTTCCCTTCCTTGCCCAAGCATTTGCAACCTTTTGTGAGTTACAGCCTCAACATTCCCTCTTCAGCCCCTTTTCTTCCATTCTATCCATCCCCTTTCCTTGAGGTGATTAGTATATTGTGAGAACAGGCTTATTGAAGGTGCACTTAGAGCATTGTAAAGAGGAGCCCGGACCAGGTTCATAGAACGGTGGCTGACAAGGATTGTAAGTTTCATTCTTTGTTTAACGAATAAAATAATCTCTTTTCCCTATCCCAAATGATGATGTTTTATGTCTTTTTCTTTGATTTATACATAACATTGGATATCTAACCCTAATTTATGAATATAAATAGCATGCTTGTAGGCTTGTTTTCCTAGTCTTGGATGTAGGTCAACTTTGGGAGGAGACTTGCAGTCTTTGGAACTATAGAGCTTGAGGAGACCATCACCTTACGTTGGATAAAAGGTACAGTTACTGATCTTCTCTTATATTTATTTTTGTTCATCTATTTTGGTATGTTTGGGGTAGTGTAGAAACTAGATTGACTTTTAGGAGGTCATTTTCTTTGTCTATATCCTAACCCCTGGTATAGTTATAGGTGGATTTTCCCGCTAGCAGAATTAGCGACCAAACTGGAGAGTCTCTCTAGGGATTTTAGGGAGGTTTTTGGGTTGTTTATTGGCATTTTGTTTTCCTTTTGAGTTTCAGTCAAGTTTACTGAGACTTTTAAGGGTTTTGGTCACCTGCAAGGTGCATACCATATTTCCCTGCCCTTTAATTATGCCTTGTCTTTTTATTTTTCAAAACTTTCAGAGGTGTACGCACCCTATTTTGGGTCAGCCCGCGTACATACATGCTCTGCACAGTACAAAAACCACGTAGATACACAGTTTGTTGATGCAATATCCCACGTCTCTGTGTTTTGAAAGTGTTTTTTAATGAAGAGAGAGTAAATCTCTTTCCTAATAGAAGTTTAGGCTTCTCAGGACTTTATTGAAATAGTCAGAGTCTCTGTCTTGGGCCAGAGCTTCGGTTAGAATTCAGTTAACTTGTTCCGTAGTTTTCTCTTGTTTGTCCTAAAAGGTTTAGAGTGAATTGTCAGGTTTTAGATCCTCTTCTTGGTTTCTTGATTGAATCCCTGCGATCGATAGTTGTCTTGGGGTCTTTCTCAATCTTGTTTTCAGTTTTCTCTTTGTTCCTGTTTCTTTCTTTGAAAAACACAAAAATGTTTTTACTTCAGTTTTTCTTGTTGTAGTAGTTCGAAAAATAAATAAATAAATGATTTTCTTTCATTTAGTTTGGTAAAGTATTCAAGGTTGTTATTTGCAAAAGAAAAAGAGTCTTGATTTCAAATTTCTTTTCAATTTCCTGAAATACAAGTAGTTTTGTTTAGTCAAATGAAAGCAAGTGTTAGGATTTCATCATTCATAAGATCTCGAAATATTGGTTAGAAAGGTTTAATTTACAAAGAGTTTTTACAAGCTTTGCTTTAATTTTGAAGTATCTTTTTCTTTCAGATGCTTTAAAGTTCTCTTCCTTTTTCATCTCTTCATAACACCATCAGTTTCACAATCACACCCTTTGTGTAAATCAAGCCTTAAAATTAACGCTTAATATAAAATATATTAGAATTTATGTTTGTAGGGTTCACCAACTAGTTTAGGGTTTTAGGGCCTTGATAGGTGTGAAGAGGAAACTCTTCAAGGCCACTTTAAAACAAACATTGGATTCTGAGGTAGTGAGTGTTTTAAGTCTAGCATCTTAAGAGTTATTCGATACCCCCCTATAACACAGTGGATAAACATGAGGTTGCGTGAGGAAAGGCAGAGGATATAACCCCTCCAAAGCTAGACTAAACGTAGTGCGGATTGTATATTGAGGGTCTTTCTCGGGAACAATATCGATTGCATTTTCCTACGAAGCTTCGTGGACCTCGAATCCATTCGAGATCCTCAATTGTCTTCTAGACCAATTACTTTTGATACCCTTGAAGGGTTGTTGGATTTGTTATCCTACTCATTATGATCTGCCTGACTGTCGACTATACCCGTCTGGTGACTGACTACTAGCTGGCAACCTAATTGCCCATTTTTTACGGACTTACATAGGTCACTATAGGGGTATACCGTGGTACCTAGGGAAGATGTTGGATCGTGCTTTGCAAAGGATACCCAGAGCGTGATTCCATGTTTGAGTTGCACTTGCACCAGTTAGTTTCTCTAGTGTCCATTGGTGTAACCATCCTTCCCACTAGTTAGTCGATTTCTTGATTTATCTTTAGGAAACCTTTTAGTGTGTGCTTTGTGTTCCACACTAGTCAAGCCTTACTGTGTCGTTTGATCATTTCACAAAGTGGAATATCAACAAATCCATTGGTTGTGAAGGCTTCAAGGCCTATCATCAATTACTTTGGAGCCACCTCTGCCACCGTTGAGGCAAAGACTTGATCAAGAAGGGATTTTCAAAGTGACCGGGCCACAGGAAATTGTGCCCGAGCCTACTCCAAGAAGAGACTTATCAGATCTGGAGGAATCCATCATTTATGAACTTGATACTGAAGGTTTTAGGCCATCCAATTCTCTGACTACTAACTTATCGATGCCAATATTGATTCATATTGTCCCTCCCAAGGTGACATATTCTGAGCTCTAGTTGGTTCTACGATCGACAATGGAAGTGAATGTTGCTACTTTGTCTCGGATTCCCCATACTCCCATTATGGCTACTATTGAAGGAGGCATCCTACCTCCTCCCCCACCTTCTCCAGTTAGGACCTCAGTTGTCCTAACTCCCATGACTTTGGGGAGTGGTCTGATGCTTTCAACGGTTTCGACCACTGTTTCGTTTACTTAAAATACAACGGTCCCTCCCTTCTCATATGAGATGCCTAGATTTGATACAAATTATGTTCTTACTTATTCTACCTTACAGACCATGGTTTTGGGGGCAGGGAGCTCCAATCCTCCCTTACAAGGGACAATTGCGGGCACTACTACCCCTTTTATTGTTATTCCTTACAGCGGGGGTCATATACCTCCTTTGTCCCCTTTTCTCGATGACACTTTTCAGCATCCAATTGGGCCTAATGCTAATTATATCTTGTTCAGTGGAGGTGGTTTAGGACCTTCATCTTATACAACATCGGTGGGATCTATGTCGTTCTCTTTATTTGGTGGGTTTGGGAAAAACACTTTTTCTTCGGTCACTTTTTCGGTTGGGTTAAACCCCAGTTTTGGTCAATGGAACCCAGTGCAAGGAACCATTCCTTCATAAGGAGCGACAACTGGAGTATACTCCCCATAGGGTGTTTGGAATCCTTGGCCGGGATCGTTTCCCTCACAAGGTATTCTGGTCAGGAGAAACCCCTTCCATACTCAATGGAACCCCAGGCAAGGTGTTGTGACTATGTTAGGCAGATCGATTAGGGGCATCCCCAACCAAGGTCTTTGGAACACAATGCAGGGAGCTATCCCTACACAGTCTATGTCATCTAATTTCAGGAGTCAGTTGATGATGCCTCAACAAACACCTTTTCCTTATGTTGGTCAAGGTCACGGTTTCTACCAAAACCCTAGCCAACAGTCCAAATTTTCCTCGCAACCTCGTGCCAGTCAAAATCCAGGGCCCTCTTTTTCTATAAATAATCCACAATAGAAACTACCCTTTGTAGAAACTTTGCATTTGCTAGACTTTTCAAGATTACTGAATGAACCAATTTGTCACAATCCACATTGGCCCCCCATGTCGACTAAGTTTCCTTTGAATATTCCAAAATTTGAGAGCAAGCCTAGCAAAGATCTAGGTGATCATGTGACTACCTTTCACTTGTGGTGCTTGTTAAACTCGTTGAAAGACGACTCTAACCAATTGCACCTTTTTCAATGCACTCTTATAGGGGTTGTTGCGAAGTGGTATATCAAGCTCGATTGCTCAAGGTACTCTTACTTTAATGACTTGGCGATGGTCTTCTTGAATCATTTCCGGTTACCTGTGAGATACGATGCCGACACCGAATTGTTGGCCAACTTCAAGCAAACACAATATTCCACATCTCTGATCACATCTGAGAATGGTGATGTAGAAAGTTCTTGATCAAGGTCAAGTTCCCTCCTGCTTTCCTACTTGAGTGGTTCTTGAATTCTTTGGTTCCTTGTATATCCAAATATGTCACAACTTCCAGGGGTTTTTCAGAAGAGGAGGATATTATGAGAACCCAACAACTAGAAATGATCTACTCTTAGTCTTGCATTCTCTATGATATTTTACTAGACACACCACAGCCTACTCTCGATAAGGCCAAACATAATTTTGGGCCCCACGATGATGTATTTTTGGTCTCAACATAAAGAAAGTCCATGGATCTATTGTCAAATCAATTGCAACAATTTTCGATACAATAGGTTGTGGCCGGCTAGACTCCTAGTTCAGTTGTCCATGCTACCCAAACATCGGATGTACATAGTGTGCAATCAACGAATCCCAAGGATAACCAATAGACCGAGGCAAAGAAGAAACAAAGAAACAAAAAGGGTAAAGGGGATAAAATAATTGTTAATAATGATGACGAGGGAACAACGGAGAAGAAGAAGTAAAATTATCTATTTAATATTTGCACGGAAGACCACTCGACTCACTTATGCCCTCATCTTGCATAATTCCAGAAGATACTAGCATAGTAGCATCCTATTGTGTTGACAAACCCTTTTCCACAAGGGAAAAATATGGCTGAGGCTTTCACATCCATGAGCATGGAAGGGGGCAGTCAGGGACCTCCCACGCCTACTACTAACAATCTGGCCATGAACATTTATATGATGAAGGTCGATGCTAATTTATTGACCAAGACTTGAGACTACATAATCCTAGAATATGTAGAGAAGGGAAAGGAGGACACCAACCCATCAAATCCTCTCCAAATCAATAATTTAGTGGGTGAAACAATGATTCGCATCCCTAAAGGTGTGTTTAAAAAGGTTTCCCATAATCCTAATGCGAGGGCCACTCAGAACTACTTCGTCGTGGAAGATATGACATAGACCCCTTGCACGATGTCTACTCTGGAAATCCTCTAGAGTTTCCCCTCATAGAGAAAAGATTTGTCATGCACCTTGGGAGCGACAGAGACTAGTAACCCAGGAGCGATCATTTTTTATACAACCAACTTAAAACCTCGTCTTCCTCACCACATCGTTTTTCAGATAGTAGTGGCATACACCATGAAATCATTGACAATGAACATTTTCTATATGGTGGTTGATGAGTGTGCCTCGACTTGTGTAATTTAGTTGGCATGTTGGAAAGCCATTGGCCAGCCTAAGTTGTCACCATTTCCTACATTGCTTACGTATTTTGATGGTCGGTCATTTAGACCACACGAAATAATCCCTTCTTTCCCCATGTAGTTAGGGGGTAAAATCACATGTTTCAAAGTTGAAGTGGTCGATTCACCTCTTGAATATAACATTTTGTTACGATGAATTTGGACTTATGTGATGCATGCAGTGGTTGCCACGATTTTTTGGGTCTTATGCTTTCTTCACGAGGGTCGAATTGTGACCATCGACCAATTGTCCTTCTCTCGTCCTGACCCTTCATCGGGAGCTTCCACGGTCCCGATGATTGATAACCCATAGCCTGGCATTGTTAACTTAGGTGTTGGTTTGTTTCCATCATTGACGAGAACTTTTGATAACACACCACCTCCCAACGATATAAATCTTATATCTCATGTTCCCGACCAGCCGAGGGTTGCAATTTTGCAAGTGTCATCTTTTAGAATGAGCTACTTTAATGACCCGTGAACGTTTCCTTCCCCATCAACCTCGATGGAAGGGATAGGGAACATTGGCATGGCCATGCCCTTATCTGTGGCTGAGGTTGCATACAGTATTGTTCAACAAGCCTTGACCAACCCTGATCTAGCTCCCTCACAAGAGTTAGATCTAGTTCTCAATCCTATTTGGGCTCAAAATTCTCTTGCCACTCAAGATCCTTTAGACTTAGTCTTTCCCTCTGACAAGGTGATTCTCGAGGCAATGACTAGTCCTCATAGACCTTGGGATGACCTACATCATAGATCTTATTTTCTTCCTGAGCTTAGGAGAGTGGAGGTAGGAGAGTTTGTTTTGACCATGAATAGAGATCACTCTTGTCCTATCAACCCTCTAGCGACGCACATAGTTTACGCCAAGGGTAACATGGAAATCATTACTACAATGATTCCAATCGATATCTACAAAACCCTTGGCATCATGGAGAATGTTTTCGTCGGAGTCGATTGCTCCCTCGAAGCGATTCGAATTTACACTAAGTTATTCAAGGAGTTATGCGATATGTTTTCTTGGTCTTAAGAGGAAATTCTAGGAATTGACCCATGAATTGTCGAGCATGAAATCACAACTTACCTTGATGCAAAATAGGTCCGACAGAAGCTTCATCCAGTCAATTCATGAAAATACATAGCAATCAAGGCAGAAGTAGAGAAACTACTCAAAGAAATTTTTATCTACTCCGCACAATTGATGAAATGGGTGTCAAACTCGGTTTCGGTCAACAAGAAATAGGGAACGTTTCATGTGTGTATGAATTTACATGATTTGAATAAGGCCTACCTGAAAGACAATTTTCCAACTCCATTTATCAATCAGATTGTCGATGAATGTGTGGGCTGAGAAGTATTTTCGTTCATGGACTGTTTTTCTGGATATAATAAGATTCAAATCAAACCTGATGACCAACACAAAATGACTTTTATTTGTCCTTGGGGTACCTCTGTGTATCGAAAGATGTCTTTTGTCATGAAGAATGTTGGAGCCACCTTTCAGTGGGCCATGTCATTTTATTTTCATGACCTCAAACATATATTCAAGGCGTACCTCGATGATATAGCATCATGTTCTCACAAGAGATTTGATCATCCCGCCCATCTACGACCAATATTTGAGTGATGTCACTACTATCAAATTCGCTTGAATCCTAACAAGTGCATTTTCTGCATAAATTTAGATCATCTTTTAGGTTTCATTTTATCGACAACAGGTATCATGGTCAATACTCTCAAGGTTGAGGCAATAGTTCAATTGCCTCCGTCGTACATGATACCCCAGCTTCAGAGATTACAGGGGAAAATGAATTTTCTTCGGTGTTTTGTTGCTAATTATTCTGAGATCACTAAAGGGTTCATGCATCTTTTGAAAAATGGGGTTCCATTCTATTGGGATGAATTTTATCAACGCTCTTTTGAAGCATTGAAACATGCCCTGACGTCCATCCCTCTGCTCCTTCCTCATGATTATAATAGATATTTCTTGTTGTATTTGGCTATTGCGGAGTCAACCATTAGCATGTTATTGTTTTGGGAAGATGATATGCTCAAGGAGAACGTTATATATTACCTTAGTCGAGGTCTGGTTGGACCAGAACTCAACTACTCTCATGTTGAGAAACTTGCCTTGGCAGTTGTGCATGTTTTCCAACGATTCTTTCACTACATTTTTCTTCGTAATACCACCATCATTGTCATCGTCAACCCTTTCTAATATGTGTTAACATGATGGGTTATTGGTGGAAAGATCAATAGATGGATAGTAATCCTACAGGAGTTTGACTTGGATTTTGTTTCTTCGAAATCCAAATAGTCATTGGTCTTTGTTGAACTCATTTCAAAACTTCCGGTCGAGTCTAGTGATATTATGCACAAAGAGTCACCTATTAATGGAGATATGTTTTTAATTGCATCTTCGGACCCTTGGTATGGAGATATACTTGTGTATCTCCATACTTTGAGGTGCCCCGCTTCTGCTTCTTGCGATGAGCATCGATGAATTTGACATCATGCATGCAACGATCTTATCCTCGATGATACTTTGTATCGTCCAGGCGTAGATTGAATTCTTCAGCGATGTCTTACCCACGAAGAAGAAGAGCTCATTTTGAATGAGTATCATGCCAGAGCATGTGGAGATCATTTGTCAAGGTTGGAAAAATCCCAAAAGATTCTATGTGTAGGTTACTTTTGGCCCTCATTAATTAAGAATTGTGTAGAGGCGGTCAAGAAGTGCCACCTATGCCATATCTTCTATCGGAAGATGCAGGAACATCATGATCCTATGTTTTTGGTCATTGTTGTTGGTCCTTTCACCAAGTCGGGGATTGATTTTAGTACATGTCACCTAGCTTCAGCCAGGGGGCATTGTTACATCATCGTAGCAGTAGAATACTTCATGGAGTGGGTCGAAGCTATGCCAACATTTAGCAATGATGGAGAAATTGCAGATCTTTTCATCTTTAATCAGATAGTAGCAAGGTTTGGTATCTCGAAGGAGATTGTCAGTGACCATGGATATCACTTCCAGAAAAAAATGATGACTGAATTAACTTCAAATATCAGGTTCAAATAGGAACATTTATCACCCTACTACCCGCAAGGGAATGGTCAGGTTGAAGCTTTGAATAAGTATCTCAAGACTATTCTTCAGTGGACAATCAATTCTGCCAAGTCGAATTGGCATTTGATGTTTTATTCAGGGTTTTGTGCCTATCGAATGTCTGTGAAGACTGCCACCATTTTTTCATGTTTTCAACTCATATACAGGTTGGAAGCAGTCTTACCTATTGAATGACAGATTCCTTCTTTAAATTTGGAAATGGAATTACTATCGGACACTTCACTACTCGAGGAACACCTTCTATATATCGAGCAGCTCGATGAGAAGTGTCATGATGCAGCCTTAGCCAATGAGGCTCATAAGAAATGAGTCAAGTGTCAGTATGATCGGTCTGTTCGTCCTTGGATTTTCTCTGAAGGTGATATTTTCCTAGTATATGATCAAGATAAAGATCCCCTCAGGGCAGGCAAGTTCAAACCCATGTGGTTCAGATCATTCATTATGAAAGAGGTCTTAGAGAAGGATTCTTACCATCTGGTTGATTTTGAGGGAAATGCTTTGGCAGAGCCTAGAAATGGGATCTACGTTAAGAAGTACTACTCTTAGGTTGGTCACCTGGGTGGATTCTTGTATATATGTATAGTCTCTTATACATTTTTTGTATTTTTTGTCTTGTGGATGTGTAGTTATTTATGTCTTCTTTTTAACTGTGGCAGATGTCAAGTGAATCATAGGTTTACTTTGGGTTTGCATATGGCGCTAGCTGACACACTCGGAGGCTTGCTTTTGCATCTTGGGTGATTTTCACACCTGGAGGCCAGTTGCTATCTTCCGAAGGTATTTGTCTATGCAAAGCTACAAATAATGTTTCTGAGTATAGCGCAGTGATAGAATTTATTTGTGACGCTTTGTCATAGGGTATTTATCACCTCCGGATTTACCTATATGCGCAGTTGGTTGTGTCTCAATTAAATGGGGTTTACCGCATTTATGATCCCACTATGCACCGACGATTCCTTAGGGTATGTCTCTTAGAACGATATTTTGATTACATTACGTATATCCATGTTCCTAGGAGATTTAATCATCTAACAGATACTCTAGCTAATCAAGTTTTAGATTGGCATGTTGCTCACATATAAAACAAAAATCATACAGATACACATGTAAATACATTTGTAAAAAATGTTATCCATAAGAAAAGAAAGATGTATATATATGTCCCAAAAATAGTGTTATGAGTACATAAGTGGGCATGAAAGCCTCAAAAGTCATCGGTCTACATCATTGGGATTACACCCTCAAAAAATACATATAGTACAAAAAGTTCCCTCAACACATCAACAGTCTAGAACTATATAAGGACGAGGCCTATTGGCCTTGCTATAATGTACAATGGCGTTCACAAGACACCGAAACAACTAGACCCAAGTTCGAGGCACCCCTACTACATGTGGATGCATAGGTGGGGGGAGATCCTCGATCTCATCCATAGGAATGGTACGAGTGAGTGTAGTGAGGTTTCACTCCACTCGTCGCAAAACTCTGTCAGCCTCTTCAGTTGGGGGTCCTCCCACAGCTACTAGTCCTCCTGTCGCTGCTGGTCCTGCCTCAGATCGAGGATGACGTCGATTCCTGGTGAAATTTGTCAGTCGAACAGGCCCCACATCTATACATAACAGATTCATAAGTCAGTGCTCTATACACATAAAAAGGATATATATGAAAATTAAAATATATAATAAAATTTAAAATAGATGTTACCTATCTCACCACACTCCTCGTTGGGAGGCATAGGCATGTCTGGGTCTCTGATGATGTTGATCCCTGCATAGGGATAATCCTCGATCATCGGGATCTGACGTGCCCACCAGTCAAAAAACTTGTCATCGAAGGCCTCTATAGTCCTCCCTCCACCCTGTCTAGGAAGAAAAGTTGCCCACCTGCTCACTACTAGGAAGGAGGCTACATGCTCCCATACCGTCTCTCTAGGACTGAGACTGGGCAACCTCTCAAAGAAGAAGGAGCATAGAATAGTAATGAACCCGAAGTTCTTGTCGATACGTTGCTGACACTCTGTAAGTTGTCTCTTTATGCATACATGCATGGTGGTACTCTAGTAAAAAATGATTTCCTCCAAGCACTGAATGGAACAATGCATATGTGGACATGAGGCATGATGAAGTGTTGCAGATCGAGTAATCCTCCCGATCAAAAGTAAGATCACGCGTAAGGAGAGGATGGTGATCTTGTGGATTGGCACTTCAAAACCTACTTTCCCAGTGCCATCCTCATAGTACATACTGATGTAGTCCTCAATGTTGAAAGGCCATGGAGGAAAAGTCCTCAAGTTGATTGGCTCCCCTCTTCTCGAGAGGCCAGTCAGAAACTATATATCTTCTGTGGTCAGGGTCAGTGATTGACCCTCTAGCATGAATGCCTCAGCATTGGGATGCCAATACTCCACAAGAGAATTGAGCAGCCTTGGATGTGCCCTCATAAATGGACACTGGAAGAACTTACATAACCCGCACTGTTTCAGTGCAGTGATGGCCACAATGTCCTCCTCGACCAAGACGTCAATCTCCTCATGCTCTCTCTCTCTCCAGTGAACATACATCTTGTTACATGACAAAAGTAGAGAGGAGTTAGTGATTTATTTTTTATTTTTTCAAGGTAAACGAGGGTGTACGTTGGATGCTTTTTACACAGTCGCGTATGTATGCGGGTTGTTTGGTATTCTGCCCAAGTACATACATGGGATGGCCTTGGACAGCCCGCGTACATGCATGGCCGCTCTTTTTACAAGAGTGTGCCCACTCCAAACTAAAAATTAAATCATAAAGGAATAATTGAAATGCAAGAATGGGTGTTTTGTACTTACTTGGTCCAAATATAAGGTTGTTTCGTCCACTGTATCTCTCGGAATCCACTCTTTTAGCAAAGGGTTTTTTTTTTTACCTTTTGGTTGATTTTCAATTTGCAATGGTAAAAATGAGTTGTACACCTCTATTTATAGACATTTTTGTCCCTTTTTGTCCCTTTTTTCTCCCCTTTGTCTTTTTCCCTAGCTTGGTGGTTACTCAAATTCACTTCTGATTTTTCTATTGGTCGTTCTGGTACTTTTCTCCTTTCGGTTTGGTAATTTTTGGGGATTGGTTACATTTTTTTGACATCCTTTGGTAAAAGTCATTTGTCCAACTTTTGCATGTAAGTTAGGATTTCATTCAAAATTTCTATGTCTCATTGTCTTTTTTGCTTTTCCATAAGATTGACCCCACCGAAGTGACACATGGAAGCTTCATTTATGCTTTAGAAGTGTCGTAATTAGGTGGTAGAGAATACCTTTACATGGATGCCTAGGTAGATCCTTTGTTGCATTTTTGGCATCCATGATGTCAATTATGACTATAGGCTTAGGATTCCTTGTTAGTCTTATCATGATTACATAATGAAGCCTCATTTCTTTTGTTCATCATCATCCTAGGCCTTATCCTTTGGACTCCCTAAAGAGCATGCTTTGTTGTATTTTAAGCTCTCTTTCAAATTCGAAAGAAACATCGAATGAGACTATATTTATTCTTTTTTATCTTGTCTAGATTACTTGAGAAAAGTATCCCCCTGGAGTCTTATTTAAGCCCTTTTCAGACTCTCTAAAAATGAAAATATTTATGAGCGATCTTGTTTCCCTTCACACTCATCAAACTCAAATTTGAAGGCACATCTGTCCAGTGGTAGTTTACCCCTCTTTCGGTTCGGATGGCTAATTTTACAAATAGAGGTATGCTCTAGGAACTTTGGTTTTCTATAACAGTATTCTTAGGCATAAGTTTAACTCTTTGTCAGGCATGAGGGACTAAATCTTCGAAAAATGAACATTCTCCTTGGTTTTGGTTTATCTCCTTTTTTGGGCGTTGGAGATTACTTACGTAAAAGGAACCCCGTCGGAGTCCATAGTTAAGCTATTTTAAGACTCCCTAAAATTGAAAAGATCGTTGAGTGACCTTGTTCCTTCACACTCGTTAAATTGGTCCAGAAGAAAATCTACTGGCATGATTTTAACCCCTTTTCTAGCTAGTAGATTATAGCGAAAAAAGGTACACCTTAGGAGATTCGTCTCACCAAGAGAGTTCTCCTCAGTCACTTTTATACTTTTTCAGGTTAAGGAGACTAAACTAAGAAAACAGTTGTGATTCCATAGTTAAGCTCTTTTCAGACTCTTTAAAATTGAAAATATTGTTGAGTGATCTTGTCTTTGTCACACTCGTTAAAATGGTTTTGAACAGACATCTTTTCATTGTAAGTTTAACCCTTTTTTGAACCAATTAGACTAACTACAAAAAAGGTACTCCCTGGAGTCTTCTTTTTCATTTTTTCAGAGTCTCTAAAGGTGAAAAAACCATTGATCTTACCTTCCTTGGTCTCTTAAAAATTTACATGGAAGAAGTCTCGTTGTGTCATGCTTAATTGCATTGTGAGTCTCATATTTGCGTCATTGGCCTAATGCTAGCTCCATGTTGCTCTCAACCAAACCTTTGAAGCATTCCTTATGCACAAGGCTTGCAACACTTCTTGCCTCTGCGACCTGACACCTTGACCCATGGAGGAATTTTCCCCAAGTGTCCTTATCTTGCACATGTCTCCTTGCCCTGAGCATTACTGTGTTCCATGCGCTTGGAACCAGTTTTCTTTTCATGACACTCATTCCTCCTTTGTAACGTATAATTATTTTATTCTTTTTCAAGCTCTTTAAAAATTGAAAAAGACAAAAAACTCAAATATTCCAAAAAGAGGGGATAGGAAATACAAATTCTTTTTTTGGGAGAAAAGATAGTTGCCCTTGGAAAAATCACATCCTTTCGTTTGTTCGTCAAGAATTGGGATCTAGTATGACCTTAGGAAGTTGTTCTTGTTACATAGAATTGTGTCCTCCTCCATTTGGTTACTCTTCCAAACATATGGAGAGTTTGCAGTGCCTCCTGCATTGCAGAATTATGTCAAAGTTATGTTGTCTGAGTCTGATCATCTTTCATGCTTCTATCCAAGGGAAATTTTACCCAACCTGAGTCGGAATTTCTGGAATTTGTCTGTTGAATTTCATCAGTCAGTCATCCCGAGAGTCCAGTCAAGTCCAAATTCAAAATCAACGAAGTTCTCAGCCTGCTCATTGAGATCCTCCAATATTTTCCGAATAGCCTGTCAAAGACCTCAGAGTAGTGAGTATTACACTCCCATTGTACTCCTACCTAAATTTTGAAGATGTTGAAGTTTTTGCTCGAGCTATGAAGACTTCATATCCAACCACAGGTGTCACTAGCTTCTTGAAGATACATATTGTGTTGATATATCTTCGACTGATTTTGAGATGTAGACCTGTTGTGTATTGCTCACAGCTACACTTTATATAGTTATATAACATGGATCTATAGTGTATTTTATTGGTAGCCATGATTTAGTTCATCCCTATCATGGGCATGCCTACCTCAGAGAGACAATTGTTGTTTTGCAGATGGCACCTCCTTAACTCTTGTCTCAGGCTCACTCGATTGTGTGCATTGGTGAAGATGTTGCAATGTATTTCAGCCATCATTTGATCTTCTGACCTCATACATTAGGGGGCATCTGTTATAGCCCTAAAATTCCCTACTCATCCATACATGGCATTGGCCTTCTTGCTTACATAATTTTCCAAGTCACTGCTCAGAAGCTCTACTTAAAAAACCAATTTTTAGAGCATGTACGCGTCCTGAACCACTACTTCTCGCATAAAACTCTTTCTTCATGCTATATATCCCATGTAAATATGCTTGTTGCACACTAAACAACCCATGTATACCTCCAAAATTTTCAAAAATTAAAAAGTTGTAAGGAATTCGATGGAATTTACGGTCTATTGGCGGTTTCTCAACCAATTCATCCATTATAGGTCATCCCCCAACCAAATAACCATCCCTTTGTCATATAAAAGGGGGTGTTGGGGTCTCATTTCACAACCAATCATAACAACATTGAAAATCTACCCAATTTCACTTCCCTTCCTTGCCCAAGAATTTGCAGCATTTTGTGAGTTACAACCTCAACATTCCCTCTTCATTCCCTTTTCTTCCATTATATCTATTCCCTTTCCTTGAGGTGATTATTACATTGTGAGAAGAGGATTATTTAAGGTGCAATTGGAGCATTGTAAAGAGGATCTTGGACCAGGTTTGCGGAATGGTGGCCGACAAGGATTGTAAGTTTCAGTCTTTGTTTAGTGAATAAAAAAATATCTTTTCCCTGTCCCAAATGATGATGTTTTATGTCTTTTTCTTTGATTTATACATAACATTGGATATCTAACCCTAATTTATGAATACAAATAGCATGTGTGTAGTCTTGTTTTCCTAGTCTTGGATGCAGGTCATCTTTGGGAGGAGACTTCCAGTCTTTGGAGCTACAGATCTTGAGGAGACCATCACCAGACGTTTGATAAAAGGTATAGTTACCGATATTCTCTTCTATTGTTTTTTGTTCATCTATTTTGGTATGTTTGGGGTAGTGTAGAAACTGTATTGACTTTTAGGAGGTCATTTTCTCTGTCTGTATCCTAAACCCTCGTATAGTTATAGGGGGGTTTTTCCGCTAGTAGGTCTTCATCGAACGTTGGGATGAGGTAGGCTCTTTATCTTGTCTTTTTATCATTTTCATTTATATAGAATACTTGATATTAGAGTTTATTTCTGTAGTAATTCTGTTTTTTGTGGTTTACCCCTTTCCATAGAGTGATTTTCCTTGTAATATTTTGGTTTGCCAACAAAACAAGGTGGAAACAATTAAGACCCCAGGTATTTTACAACCATTATAGATCCCATGTCAGCGCTGGGAGGATATTTCCATGGATTTCATCACAGGGTTACTGAAGTCTGAAGGAAAGAGTGTCATTAGGGTGATGATTGATAGACTGACCAAGTACACACACTTTTGTGCACTCTCTCATCCTTTAAAAGCCAGTACATTTTCCACCTCATTCATGGAGATAGTTCAAAAGTTACATGGAAGCCTAAAGATTATTGTAAGTGACAGAGACCCCATCTTCACTGGAAATTTTTGGATAGAATTATTTTCTTGTTTGGGTACTCAATTGGCTCATAGCTCATCTTATCATCCTCAATCTGATGGAAAACATGAGATAGTCAACAAATTTTTGTAATGATGCCTTCGTTGATTTGTCTTTGATTAACAAACACAATGGTTCAAGTGGTTACCCTTGGCAGAATGGTGGTATAACACTTCCTTTCATATTGCAACAAAATGACACCATTTGTGGCACTCTGTGGATATCACCCTTCGTCCATCACTTCTTCTCTAAAAGAAAAATATAAGGTTCAAGCAGTGGAATATCACATCAAGAATCAACAACAGCTTCTTCAACTCTTAAAGGACAACCTGACCATGGCACAAAATCACATGAAACAAAAAGCAGATCAACATCGTAGTGAAAGAAGATTTGAAGTAGGGGATTGGGTAGTTTTAAGACTACAACCATACAAACATATGTCCCTCAAGCAAGATAAGAAGGATAATAAATTATCACCAAAGTATTATGGCCCTTATAAGGTGTTGCAAAAGTTTGGTACTATGGCATACAAATTGGAGTTTCCTGTATCTTTGCAAGTACACCTAGTTTTCCATGTTTCATGTTTAAAGATGGTTATAAGTGACAAGATCTCAGTTCAAACTATATTGCCAAAACTTGACGAGGAAGGACAAATCATATTGGAGCATGAAGTTATCAATGACACAATAATTCGCCAGTTGAGGAATAAATCCATTTCGGTGTATCTAATTAAGTGGAAGAAACTACCCACTGAATATTCCACTTGGGAAGATGAATCTTTTATAAAGAAGCATCCAGAATTACTCAAGCCTTGCAGACAACACTTCTCTGAAAAGGAGGGGCATGTTAATCCCTAAATAGTGGCACATTACCCCTTAATTGGGGCTTATTACATTAGCATTGTTATTTTATTTATGTCGTCTTGGGTCCATTAGTTGTAATTGTACCTCCTAGTCTGCTATATATACCAAGGAGACCTTTTCATTTGGAATCATCTTGTATTTGTAAATTTATGTGGTGTATAAGGAGGTTTCCCCCTCGAAGAGGATTATTATCTGAAATTCTCTCTTTTTCAAGGCGTTGAGTACTTATTCTAAGGTTTTTATGCTATTTTTATATTTGGTTCTTAACAATGGTAATATTTGAAGACCCAAAAAATAATGCAGAGTACCAAGATCTGTCATGTCAAAGGAGTCATCAAATTGTTTCTTCAATCTAAATATGAAAGAAATATTATTTCCAGTAATGATTAAGTCATCAATATATAAAACAACAATCAAGGTGTCTCTGTTGGAGTGGAGAACATACACACTCTGATCATATTCACACCATTTGAAGCCTAACCTAAGAAAAAAATTATGAATCTTAGCATACCATGCTTGAGGAGCCTAATTCAAACCATAAAGAGACTTCTTGAGTTGACATACTGTTGAGTTGAGAAAAAGGTACAAATATTATCCTTATTACTATTGTTTGTGATATATTCTTTGTTGACTTTTCGATTAATTTGAGGTAATTAGGAAAGAAAATGGTTAAAAAGTCTTTTAGAAATATTATTGAATGATATCAGATATTTTCTAAACTTTGATTTGAACTRTTTTGATTTTATGMAGAAAATGGAAAATTGGTGTTAACTCAAGATAGTTAAGAAGATCATGAAGATGCACAGGCCATTGAAGATCAAAGAAATCAGGCACAAAACAGTTTAAAGGAAKATTGWCTCTTTATATTGTAATCTTCATAAATAGTAAAAGCAATCATGAGGATCTYTCGAATCTCGATCCTCAAAATAGMTTAATTTACCTATTTCATTGTAATATATAAAGGATAGTGAAAAATAGAGAGATACCAAGAAGGATTATAACCAAACATTTAGATCTCTTAATTGTTGACATTTTGTATAGCAATCCATTGTAAATGATTTATCAGTTATGGAATTAATGAAAGCTTCAAGTGTTTTGATCATCCCTATGTACTGAGTTTTTTGTAGCGGTACCTTTTGAAGACCATGGGCCCAGTTGGAAGGACTTACTGTCTCACCTGTAATCATATCAATTATGTTTTAGTTTTGTGATTTGAATCTCCTTGCAACAGTTAAGATAAATTCATGAGTGTGTTGATTTATGAAGTAGTTATGTTTTTCATTTGTAGAGAATAAATGTTTCATTTGAATATTATCGATTTTTGTTCCATTTCCAATTTTTGTTAGTTTATCGCTTGTGGATTCCTTTTCATTTTCGCATACGTTATCCCTTTTATCAAATTCGCATTTGATGTTCCTTTCGCCTAATTCGTATTTTTAGTTCCTTCTTAAATATGCAGTAGATTGTTGTTCTTTTTCAGCAGGTTAATTAATCATTGAGTGATTGATTCATTAAGTGGTTGTCCATATTAAATTATTGTTTCTTAGATAAATGAATTCAACAAATTGATTGATGTTTTGATTCATGGTGTGTTGTTGATTAGATTACAATTTTTTTAAGTGAGTTATTAGTTTCGGAGTTTTTAATGAATGCATGAAGAACTTGATTATTGTAGTAATTTAGATAGACTCAGATTTGTTTTTGTTGAATTATATACACAATTTAAACCTCTACGACTATCTTCATAGACTTTCTTGACATTCTTGAAAGAGAAGACGAATCCTCGGTTGATAAATTCATGTCAGACTAAGGTTGTTTTTAGGACATCTTTAGAGCCCAACATTTTGGCATTGTTGCCGGGGAGAATGTCAAAGATAGCATAGGTTGTGTCTCTGGAGGATGAGGTATTGAAAACAGAAGGTAACCTACGTAGACAACAAGTAAAATTCTTGTGCCAACACCTACCTTCAGATGATGCATAGAGGTTATATAGGTGCATAGAATTTGTGTCAGTGTGTATGAATAAGAAGAAAGAACCTGAAAAACAAAAACCCCTACCAAAAACTACAAAATCCCAGGGCCCGGTGCCCCCTGGAAGGAACACTTTCATAGACAAAATTATCCAAAAAATTGAATCTCAAGCCTCGGTTGTGTTGGGTATGTGTTATATTCTTTGCATGTGTGTGTGTGTGGGTGCGTCAGATATGACAACTATGTCTGATGATCCCTTCACCTAGAGCTCTATCATGTGCACCGAGCCCTTTCCTAGGAGGGTCCCATGGGGGGGAAAGTATGCCCCCCCCCCCCCTAGTTATGCGCAGTGTTCGGCACCGGGAGGTAGCCCGGGGCCGACGGGGTTCAGGGTAGTGCCCCAAATTTTTTTTTTTGGGCGGTTTTTGCTATTTTTAGTGGATTTGTAAATTAATACTGGATTAAGGGATTAGGGTTTTGGTATCTACGGAATACCTAAAAACATTGTATATATTGTATGGAGAATGGTGAAATTCGTGATAAGGAAAATAAGAAAGGTTTTCCTGGTTGAGGGTTTCCGGTATAAAATCTCTGTGTACTCTGTGTATGGGCCATTGATTAATTTATGTATTGCTTAAGAATATATATGCATTGCTTTACTTTGCAGGATTAAAACTTACATGTTGTATCAGATCTCGCTTTTGGCTTCATAGGGACGCCTTTGTTGTTGAGGGTTTGGCTCGATCTTGATAGATCAAGTTTATCTTGGGTCTGTGATAAACCTGGATTTAGTGGGATATTTTGCAGTGGAGATTCAAGTAAAGAAAGAGGAATGGCGAGATCATCTAGAATCGAGATAGAGAATTTCAACGATAAAATATTTGAGCTATGGAAGCCCAAGATGGAGGACCTTCTTGTAGACAAAGAACAATGGATCGTTGTGGATCCTGGTACACAGCCTATTGGTACACCATATACAAGCACATAGGATACTACTACACAACCTACCAGTACACAAACTACTAGTACACTAGGTATTGGTATGTCGAAGGAAGATTGGGACAAGTTGGACAGAAGAGCAAGGAGTACTATTCGACTCTGCCTGGTAGATTCGGTGTTGTTGAATGTCTCGGGAGAATCTACAACCAAGGAACTATGGGATAAGTTAGAGAATTTGTATCAATCAAAGTCCATGGTAAACAAGTTGTTTCTTCGAAAGAAGTTGTATCATCTTAGGATGGAAGATGGAGATTCTGTGACAGAACATATAAATGCCTTTAATACTCTGGTAAGTCAACTTGGATCTGTTAATATTACGATTGCAGAAGAAGATAAG
>ML798635.1:459347-482413 GCA_009831015.1 Picea engelmannii | reverse complement strand
GAGAAGGTACTGGAATGATGCATTGCTACTAGGCTATGTTAGAGTCATGAGAAATGTCATATGATTATGATTGAAGGTGTGGTACTAGGACACTATGTTTATGCAGATGGAATCAAGGTAGACCCAACAAAAATAGAGTTAATCCTTAATCTTCCTACACCTCGTACACAAAATGAGGTACGTAGTTTCCTTGGTTGTGAAGGATATTATTGCAGATTCATAGAAAAAATTTCAAGAATAGCTACACCTTTACATGCGTTAACTGGTAATGTGGAATTCCAGTGGTATGATAAGTGTGATGTTGCATTTGTAGAGCTTAAAAGGTTGTTTTCAATAGCACCGGTGTTGAGAGGACCAAATTGGAAATTACCATTTCACATCTCTTCAGATGCATCGGATATTTCCATAGGCCCTGTCCTTGGTCAGGAAGAAGACAAGAAACCTTATGTTATTTATTTTATTAGCAAAAATCTCACTCCTTCTGAATTAAATTACACAGTAACAAAAAAACAATTTTTAGCTGTTATACATGCTATTAATAAGTTTTTCCACTATATAATAGGTTATCCAGTAATTTTGTATATTGATCATTCTGCTATCAAACATTTATCTAAAAAAACAATTAATAATGGACGAGTTACTTGGTGGTTGTTTCTATTGTAGGAATTCAACATCACCATTAAGGATCGACTCGGAAGAGAGAATCTTGTTGCAAGTTTCTTGTCTCATGTACCCAAAACTAATAACTCTTTGACAATTGAAGACCAATTTCAAGATGAAAACTTGTTCGTTTTAACTATTAAGACACCTTGGCATGCTGATGTGGTGAATTATCTGGCAGTTGGGAAACTACCAACACACCTGTCATTAAGAGAAAGTAAATTAATCATTCAACACAGTGCACAGTTCACCTGGATTGGTGGATATATTTTCCACATAGGTTCTGATCTTCAGATCCGAAGATGTGTCATAGATGATGAAATTTACAATCTCTTGAAGGCAGGTCACGATGAGCCTTATGGAAGATATTTTATAGACCCCATAACTAGGAATAAGGTTTTACAGATGGGATACTATTGTCCCTCAATATTCAAAGATGAAAATAAGTATGTCCAGGCCTGCGATAGCTGTTAGAGGATGGGTCAACCAGGCCAAGCTGATGAAATGCCCCTGCAAGCACAAGTGGTGGTGGAACCTTTTAAGATATGGGCACTGTATGTTTTTGGCCCCTTCAACCCAAAATCAAACCAAAAATATTATATACTAGTTGCAATAGACTATATGACCAAGTGGGTAGAAGCAGTAGCCTTTCCAAACACAACTGAGGAAGTAGTCATTAAGTTTCTCTTTGAATTATTTGTACACTATGGATTACCCAAGGAAGTAATCACTGACGGAGGGTCTCAATTTACAGCACATAAAATTTTGACCACTCTGCACAATTATCACATTAAACACAGAGTTACCTCCCCATACCACCCACAAGCAAACGAACAAGTGGAAAGTACCAATAAATTATTGGAGGCAATATTGACAAAAAAAGTTTCAAAAAGCCATCAAAATTGGGCAATCGAGATTCCAAATTCTTTATGGATCTATCGCACAACATGGCGTAACACTACTAGATACTCTCCTTATCACCCAGTCTTTAGAAAAGAACCTATCTTTCCAATTGAATTTGAGATCAAGACTCTAAGAATGGCCCAGGAAATTGGACTGGATCTTATAGAGGCACAGACACAAAAGTTACAATAGCTCAATGGGTTAGCTGAAGCATTCATGTTCACCCTTCAATGCACAGTTGTTATTCAGTAGTAGAGAGCTAGCTGGCACGATAAGAATATGAAGAAGAAATCCTTCCAAAAAGGTGATTGGGCGCTTCTCTATGATTATAGATTTCAGGATTTTTCTGGGAAATTCCAGACAAGGTGGTTGGGACCGTATGAAATCAATAAAGTTCATGATAATGGAATTTCCACTTTAGTTACCATCGATGGGTCTGGTTCTCCTTTTATGGTAAATGGACATCGGCTACGACTCTACCATCAACCACTTTCAAAAGAATCATTTTGCCAAGAAGTAAGTAATGATCTTACTGTTCAGATTTTAGCTGGTTGGGAAGGTAACCTAACAGCTTCAGTTCCATGAAATTGTTGTCTTTCTAGCACTGTACGTATTGTATATAGTTTTGTTTAAATATTTGATTGAGTTTTTAGGTTTATATTTTCTAAGAAAGTCATTATAAAGAGTTTTGGAGAATAAAAAAAAAAACAGAAAAGATGACTGTAATGAAATATAATTAGCACTCTTTTATGTTCCTTATTTAAACTTCAAATTTCTGATGTCTCACTTTGAAGAATCCATCGAATATAAACCTTGTTTTACATAGGAGATGAATATGTCATGTTTCACAAAAAAAAGTTGGCCGAATGCACTAAAACAATGCACAGTTGTAGTAAATAGAAAATGAATGCATGACAGTACAAACCATCCAATACTTCTATCATTGAATAAACCTACCCATAAAAATTGAATGAATTTAGTTGATGACTAATCAATCCTAGATTCGCTAAAACAAAAATGTCTGTGGGAGGTATCCAATTACTTAATTACATGGTTTAAAATTTGAACATCATCGTTCTTGTTCATTCAAACGTAACAGTTGTCGTTCCCTTTGTTGTGATTGATGTTCCCTTTGCAGGTAGTGTCATTCATTTGAACGTAACAACTTTTGTTCCCTTTGTTTCGATTGTTGTTCCCTTTGCGGGTGGTTTCATTCACTTGAACGTAACAACTGTCGTTCCCTTTGTTGTGATTTTTATTCCTTTTGTGGGTAGTGTCATTCATTTGAACGTAACAACTAGTGTTCCCTTTGTTGCGATTGTCGTTCCTTTTTGCAATTTGTATCGTTCATTCGAATGTAACAGTTGTCGTTCCCTTTGTCGTGATTGTCATTCCTTTTTTTCGAGTAGCGTTGTTAATTCGAAAGAAACATTTTTTTGTTCCTTTTTGTGGTTGTTCGTGTTGTTGTTCCTTTCCTTTGCTAGTAACGATTTTTCACCAACAACACGACCTTCTGATACGTTTAGCAACTCCTTTGGGTGTGAACTTCACTAACTAATTTTCAACAGTATTACTTCTAATCATCATGATAACGATCCATCATTTTCTTTTTGTGGACTATCTAGCATACCTTAACAGATTGTTATTGGATTTATTTTTTTGAATTGTCTTAATATTGTTCATAATACTTAACCACCATGATTCGTTTCTTTCCCATATATATATATACATATACTTGAATGATAATTTTCCTCCACATCATAATAAGGAGTCTAAGGAACATTTTTACTTGGAATTCTTACACTTCTTACGCCATCCCACACTCTTAAGGAGTAGATGATCCTCCCTTAATAAAGCCTAATATATATATATATATATATATATATATATATATATATATATTATTAAATCTAAATAAATAAAGTAAACTTCTCCCAAAAAGGATAGGGGGTCTCATCATGAGCCAACCTACCATGATCATAAAAGATTAACATAAGTGACATTCCCACTATGGTTACCACACTAGGGAAATGGCCTTTGGAATTTAAGGTCAAAGGACAAGAGGTCTCATCACGAGCTGGCTTGTTCACTTAGGTTACGATCTAGTGAGTGGCATTTTTGTTATCTACCTACCAAACCATGATAGTAGCCTTTTTGGCAGAAGACGATTCAAACTATTTATTGAGGACACTGGCTCATATATGGGTTAAAAGAAAACCATGTTGAGGCTATGGATGCCTACTGGAAGTAGTGTCTCTACCTATGGTATGGAATTTTATCTTAAATAAGATAAGTTTTTTTTGTGTTCCTAGACTTTGTTTCTTAAAAAAGGGAGCTATCATTCTAGTTATATTCAACACAAGGGAAAGTAACAAAGTTATGACATGTGGAATATTTATAAAATGTGAACAAACTTAGACTACTCAGAATATTATTCCTTAAACATATTTGAACATGGGTATTTGAACTTGTACTTCCCACAAAAGGTGTGATTATAGTTCATGATTAACATTAAAGTGCTTTGAAAGTTATTAATGATCATTCTCCCAATGACGCTAGCGTAGTAATTATCCCTCACTTGAATAACTACCATCATTACATTCAAACATATTGACGGTCAAGGTCAAACTTTTCATTTATCAAGGGGTGGATACTCTACATGATCATTGATAGACCATAATGATTGCAATTAATGGTAAAATTTGTATTTCTATATACCATTGTTGTTCTATAATTTTTACCATTTTTAGTAATATTTCTCACATGTTGGTCTAACTAAGTTTGCAGTTGGGAACGATAGTTGTGATGACTTCTTTACAGAAGACATCGATGGCCAAAGAATCTGCCGCAGGCCCACATTTCTGTAAGTAACTGACCAAGCAAGGGAAATTTTACACTGTCTGGGATGGACGCAATACTTTAGCAAACTACAGGGATTCGATGTAAATGTCACACTAGCATTTTTCCAAAACTTACAGAGAGGAGTCTCAGTAATTCAAGGTATACAAATACCGGATACCGATGCCATTATATCTTAGGTAACAGGCCTCCCAAATGAAGGACTCCAGTGTATTGGGAAATACACAACACTCAAGGATGTTGTGGAGTCCTTCGTAGAACCAGGAGAAGAATTCGACAAAAAGGGGAAAGGCCTCAACCCCTCTGCTCTCAGTGAACCATTGAGAGAGCTAGCAGGCATGATACAGATATATACCACATGAGATGGGAGATATGATGTTGTGATACCTATCCACCTCAAGTTATTGGCAGCGTTAAAACAAAGGTCAGTGATAAATTTACCATTCTTTTTTAATACCATGCTGCATGAAATCGTTGCAAGAACCCAAAAGGCCAAAAACCCTTCCAATGTAATTAGTCACCACGGGTTAGTAAAATTGATAGTAAATAGGGCCTTAAACCATACACAAATAACTTGGGGATACTTAATTGAGCCCTATAGGCCCTTACAAATTGAGCAACCTGAAGTCCACCATGAAATTCCCCCATAGGGAATTGAGGCAACCCAGACAGAAGGAGATAATTCCCAAATTGAAATTCCAGTACCCCAACCTGAAATGAAAGAAGACCTCATTCAGTTGGTAGAAAATCATAGCATGCATATAGGAACATCAAAGAGGAAGTGACAAAGAACAATTTATGTTCCTGAAAACTCCACTGTAAAAAGAAGAAGGGGTAAAAAGACAATACAACCTAAATCCACTCAAGAAACAGTACAGACAAAACAACCATCACATGATATCCCCACAGAACAACAACATGATTTCTTTATAAGTTATGAAGAAGAGATGGCCCAAGTATTGGTAAATTTAGGGATATCACTTACTAAAAATATAGACAGGTCTGGAGAACCCCAAGCTCCAACTTCTTCTCATTCAAACCCTGTATTTGACCTTCCGGATATGGATATTCCATCTCCTGAAGGAACATAGAAACTAGAACCCCATTTCTATGAGAACAATCCTTTAGAAAAATCAGAGCACCCAAAAGATACAGGGAAGAAGTTACCAGTTGATCAAGGTGGGGAATACCTTGAAATTCCCCAAAGACATAAAGAAATAGCAAGAAAAGGAAATAACATAATCAAAAAATTAAAACATGAAAACAAGAGATTGAGGAAAAAGTTAAGAAAATAAAAGTATTAAAACAAAAAGTTAGCAGATTGAAAGAAACAATTAGACACCTTAGGGAGAAGCTGGAACAGGCTGACAAAGCCCATAAGAAGAAGAAATCTAAGAGGGATAGAGTACAGGGAATAAATCCTCTTCCCAGAAGGATAGTTCACACCAATTTTGTTGGAACACAAACATAATTGCATGCTCCTTTAGCATCAGTTGAAACAGAAAATCAGACAGAGATTCCAACAACAAAAGAAACAATCATTCAAACTGAAGGAGTATTTCCTATAGATTTTCCTGCTCCTTTGGAAACAATTGAAATAGAAACCTAGACAGATGCTTCAGCAACAAAAGATATAGTTTTTCATATTGAAGAAGCATTTCATTCCCCTGAACAAGATGCCATTATTAGCAGGTTGGAAGCAAAACTGGTACAATCCCAACAAACCCTAACTCGATGTAGAAGTGAAATGGTAATAGTGTCAGAACATCAAAAATTTGTCAGACAACTTCAAGCCATGTCAAGAACAGAGAATGAGACCTTTGTTGAGCTCAACAGAGCTAAAGAAAAGGTGAAAAGGGTACAGGCCCAACTTGATGGAGCCTTGGAGTAGATCAAATAAATTTACTATGTTTATTCTGATATAGTAGCTTGCAGAGCCCCAACTATTAATTATGCCTTATTTATATTAGAACATTATTTGTTGCAAAGAGTGAAAGCTATTAGAGAAGGAACACCTATTAAGTTTACCACTATTTCTAATTATGTTTCATGTTTTAAAGAACAAGAGGATGGCGTACAATACTTTTTGTGTGAACTATATCTTCACAACTTCATCCTAGAAGGAAACAGTAAAAAGAATCCCAATCCATTCATTGTGTAATATAAAAGATATAAAAAGTATGTAGAACAGAAAGAAAATGATAGAAATGGCAGAATAACAACAATAAAACTAGAACAATCACCACAATAACATTGAAATGATATCAGAATAACAACAGAAATAGCACTTTGATTCTGAGAGCAATGTTCATGGGCCTCTTCGAGGGGGAAACCTCCAGTCAAGTAGATCTCTATTACAATAATATCCAAGATAGGGTTCTCATACCCTCGACTCCTATTTATACTAAATATGTCTATCAAAAGAAGCATCTAGAGGAAGATCCTTCTAGAAGCGGAAGCTTCTATTAGGTCTTCTTACATTCGAATTGTTCTATTTTATTGCAAGGCCTTATTAATATTGACCTTTATTACATCTGAATATATTTTTCTACCTATGTGTGGGTTAGGACCCTAACATGTCCACCCCCTTAAAAAGTTCCTTTTACTCAAGGCTTAAGATGTGGAAATTGTTGCAGAATGGTAGATGGTTCCCAAGTTGCATCCTTCGGAGTTGTATCTTTCCACTAGACTAACACTTCCTTGATGGTTCTCTGACATAGGCAACACTCATGCTGGTCCAAAAATGCTTGTGGATGTAGCCAAATGGATCCTTATTTGGCTAACTCAGGAAGGTTGGTTTGAATTTGGCACTTAGTTCCAATCACCTTCTTTAAGCATGAAACATGAAAAACAAGATGTAGCTTCGAATGACTAGTCAAAGCTAACTGATAGGCCACATGTCCCACATGCTTGAGAAAGGTATAAGGACCATAAAATTTGGGTGCTAGCTTCTGAAAATGCTCGGCCTTGAGGGAATTTTTCTTGTAAGTTTGCAATCGAAGAAACACTTGATCCCCTTCTGCAAATTGACATTCAAAGCGACCTTGATCTGTTTGTTGATTCATGCGATTTTGTGCCATGACCAAATTCTCTTTGAGGGTATGGATAATAGCCTCTCGAAATGTAAGTGTTTTTTCAACCACCTAGACCTTCAAGACACCATGTAAGTATGAGAGAACTGAAGGTGGCTTATATCCATACACTGCTTCAAAAGGAGTCATGCGTGTAGTTGTATGGTATGAAGTGTTGTACCACCATTTAGCTAGGGGTAACCATTGAGCCCACTGATTTTGATTTTCCAAGGCAAAACACATCAAATATGTTTCCAAACACTTGTTGACAACTTTCAATTGACCATCAGTCTGGGATGATAATTTGTGTTGAGGTGCAATTGGGTGTCTTGTAGCTTGAACAGTTCTTGCCAAAAATTACTTGTGAAAGTTGGGTCGCGATCATAAACAATAGAGTGT
The DNA here is from genome assembly GCA_009831015.1 of Picea engelmannii. Lineage (NCBI taxonomy): Eukaryota > Viridiplantae > Streptophyta > Pinopsida > Pinales > Pinaceae > Picea > Picea engelmannii. Next base: position 474,521 of record ML798635.1, on the reverse strand, counting down.
GGCATGCCATGAAGCTTAAAGACCTGATCCATGAAAATTTGAGCCACCGTGGATGTTGTAAATGGGTGTTGAAGAGCGCATAAATGAGAATACTTGGAAAGGCGATCAACAACCACCATGATGAATGATTTATTTATCGATTTGGGTAATCCTGTAATAAAATCCATAGAGATATCCCTCCAAATAGCAGGTGGAATCGAAAGAGGTTGTAGTGTGCCAGGATATTTGACTGTTTCTCCTGTTTTGCATTGACACACATCACATTCAACGATAAAATTACGAATGTCATGTTTCATATGATCCCAGAAAAAGAACGTTTGACCCTGTCATAGGTTTTGGTGAACCCGGAGTGCCCCGCTGTGGGTGTATCATGAAGCTCAGAAAGTACTGTGGATTTAAGATTTGATTTTTTACTTAAATACAAATGGCCTTTGTATCGAAGCTCATAATGGAGCCAAGAGTACCCTGGGGAAGCTAGAGCATTGGACTGCAATTTTTGGATCAAATGTTAAATTTTGGGATCTTGTAGCAATTCCTGGCGAACAGCTTGGAGCCAATCTGGTACAATGAAGGAAAGAGAAAAAATGGATCCTTCATCTTCATATTTTTGGGAAAGTACATCTGCAACCACATTGTCTTTGCCTTTCTTGTAAATGATCTCATAATCATATCCAAAGAGCTTAGTCACCCATTTTTGTTGCTCCATGGAGGAAATGCGTTGTTCCAGAAAATACTTGAGGCTTTGATGGTCTGTCTTAATTTGGAAGAATTTACCTAATAGATAAGGGTACCAGAGATCAATGACATGAAGAATAGACAAAAATTCCTTTTCATAGATTGATTTGCCCAGATTTCTTTCAGATAGTTTTTTGTTGGTAAAGGCGGCCATCTTGCATAAGGACAACACCAATTCCTTTCCCTAAAGCATCACATTCCAAGATAAAGATCTTTGTGAAATCAGGAAGGGTCAGGACTGGAGTGGTGCACATGGCCATATTCAAGGTTTTAAAACCTTGAGCAGTGGCTGGAGTCCAAGTGCAAGAGTTATTTTTTAGGAGAGCAGTGAGAGGTGTTGCAATCTTTCCATAATTATTAACAAAATAGCAATAATAACCTGTTAAGCCCAGAAATCCACACAAGCTTTTAAGAGTCTTTGGGTGAGGCCAGTTTTGCATAGATTCAATATTTTTAGGATCCACCTTGATGCCATCCTTTCCAACCAGATGACCCAAGTACTCTACTTCCAATGTGCCAAAATCACATTTAGACTGTGTAATGTCGCCAACGCCGAGCCATGTTGTAAATCTTGGTTATGAAATGAATTGTAAATATGTTTCATAGGCTGGTGAGTGAAGTTTATATAAACTGGTGGGCTTATGTGATTTTTAGGCCTGAGAGCCTAAGGGTTGAAGGCCAAGAGCCTGATTTTGTACATGTATCAATGCAGAACATTAATAAAATATAAACACCACCGCGTGCAGACCGACCACGATGAATGAGTGATGGGGGACTAAGCTTCCATAGAGTGGGCAAGGGATTAGGGGCTGGAAGGTGGGAAGAGGGGCTAAGTGTTGAGCCTAGGGGATAAGCCTAGGTTCTTAAGTCCATGGGAATAATATTTTAATATTATTCCAAAAAGACATGTGAATAATATGTTTTTATCCTAAGTTCTTTTGGATTGACATGTGACTTCCAAATGGTGGGAGGAACGCACGCTGATGGAAGCATGCAGCTTCACAGGTGATAAGTGTCAACCCAAGCCCATGCAAATAAAATGGATGAGATGAGTGTGAACCGGCCTGACCTCTACAAGAGACCTCGTGCATCTTATGAACCGTACATCCCTTGAACCAGAAGCCTGTGTTGATTTTGGGAAAAAGTCTGTGTTTGTTCTGGAAGCGGGTACACCCCTTCTCTCTTATAAATTTGGAGTCTGAATTGACCCTTGCATGGACAACTCGTCATGCATCCCTAAGAATCAGAGTGTGAGTCTATCTCGTGTTGCCATATTGAGAAAACAGAAGTGTCCCATCCCTGTTAAGCCTGGTTACACTATTGGACCTGTCTATAGCTGCCCTGGGCTATTCATGTCTGGATTCCCGTTGATTGTGGTGGAAATGTAGTGTTTGATCCTATGTGGCTTGTTGTCCAGTTTGTATAACACTCTCTCCAGGTGAGAGAGGTGGTTGAAGTTGGAATAACAGGTTGCTAGGCCCATGAGAGACTCTCTCCAAGTCAGAAAGTGCGCAGAGGAAGGAGAGAACTCCTGGAAGGAATCCTGTAGCTGCGACAGAGCTCGGAGACTTCCAGTCTAGTCTGTTGCTGAAACCCAAGGCAAGGGAGGTTAGAAGCTAAAGGATTGTCTAGGTGACAGAGAAGGTGTATACTCCTGGGGTGGAATAGGCATGTGGGGAAGAAGAGTCTATGGGCAGTGGGCATAAGTGGTTCCTGGGAGAGAATTTTTCCTTGTGACTGTGTGTTTTTCCTATAACCTCAGTCTAGCCTAGGATTCCTTGCCTTGGGGTGGAGCTTAGTCCTAGCTCAGGGGTGACCCACTATTGAGCTTGATGAGCAGTCTGGTCTAAGGCTGGGAGGTTCGTGGAAGTCCTGCATGTGGTTGGTGGAATTACCACCGTTTCAAAGATAAGTACTAGACGATGTTTTAATTATGTTTTGCATGTCTGTGTATTTATATTTATCATGTATTCTATTGTGCATATGAATTAATGTTAATTCCATGGATTATTTATGTCAGCAGTAATTTGTGCTGACTCTGAGTTTAAATGTGCTTAACCTGTTTTAAATGCATGTTATTAATTAAGCATAAAATGATGTTGTTTTGCAAAGTAGTGACTGTCTGGCCAGTGGGTTGGATGACGGTCGGGGGAGCATTACAGAATGGTATCAGAGCCATGGTTTCGATGCTGAGCCTGGATGGGCCAAATAAGTGGTCTTGGACCAAAATTTGTTTTGAGAAGAAATTGTGTCGGGAGGGTGAATTTCAAACCCCAGAATGTTCCTGAGTGTCAAGGAGTCACTTGACCATGTTACAAAGCTTAGGAGGTTTAGCGGTATTTTAGAATCCGCAGCCGGTGTGATATATGGCCACCGGGAGAGAGAGAGAGAGTTCAACGCATGAGGTGTTGGAGCCGTAGGATCTGTTCAGGAGGAAAGGAGAACCCTCACAACCATCAGATCTAAAGAATGTGCACAGGGCTTAAAACCATTTGGATTTGCATAGGAACATGGAAATCGCGGTATGCGAAATCCTGAAATGATCTACACCGTAGATCGTAGGAGAGGAACTTGACCGTTGAATCAAGTAGATTAATAGACTGTAATTTCGTTAAGCGGTGGGCAAATCTAGGAGGCCAGAATTTGCGTGCCCAGATCTATGGCCAGGGTTCCATTTTGGACCCCCGTCATCATTCTATCTTTAATAAGGGGGGGGGTCTAGAATTGAGCGCGCAGGTTTCGACAGTTTAGATTGGGGCACTAGAATCTATGGACAAGATTGGATTATGGACCCCCTTTTCCTTTCTACCTTTAATAAGGGGGGGGGGGTGTGGGGTTGGAATGGTCGACTTTGTGTGGGTCCCCCGAAATGTCGAAAGGATCTGCATCGTAGATCTGAGAGAAGTCTAACCATTGGATTTCACTTGGAATGGACGTGGACACATGGTTGTGTACCACGTGCCAGTGGGTCGAGAAGAAAAGCGAGAGTGGTGAGACACGATGATGTCACTGAGGGTGACGTGGACCCTCTTGAACATGCCATGCACCATCGTGGTTAAGGGTGATAGTTTTACTATGGGCCCGGATGGTAAGGAGATAGAAATTTCGGAAGTCAGGGATTGAAGTGACAAGAGACTTGTAGTCACTGCTTCATGAACTTTCGGGTACTGAAGACCCAAAAACCGAAGTGCAGAAATCCCAAAACACTACCTTGGTTGGTGATAACTGTGTTGTGGGCCCAGGGGGAGAGAGGTTGGAAGTTTGGGAGAAGGGAGTTGGAAAGGGAAGTGAGTGCGAGAACCTCCGGGGACCAAAACCCTGAAACCCAAAACCCCGAAGTTCCAAAATCTTGAAATTTTCGAAGGACATAAGAACTGTCGAGGATTTAACTGTTGGATCCTCATGGAAAAAAACCCCAAAACCCGAAATCGAGTATGAGATTCTCATGGACCAAGACTCCGAAACCAGAAGTCCCAAAATTTGCAGATCCAAATAGAGCTCAGAAAACTTAATGGATTCGAAATGTTTTTCTTATTCGCATTGATTAATGAATGTTGTGATTTTTTTTTTTAGGGGTTTAAGGCCTAACAAACTCTAGTTGACTACATGTTGTGTGTGTAGAGTTCAACAGGTTTCAAGATAGCTGAGTATACAAATGGAAGAGGTACAGATTGCCTCTGAAACAGAGGACAAAAGGGTAGGAAGGGATGTCAACTTGGGAATCGAAGGATCAAACTCTAATGGGCATGGAAAAGAGATGGATAAGGAAGGACATATGATGAAACTCATTGAAAGATTGCAAAAATATGCCCAGGCTCATTGAGATGATATTAAAAAGCTCATGAGAGTCAGGGATCAGCGGGGTGAATTCAACTTAAAAAATGTTGAAGAGCCTGGAAGGAATAGAAAGGAAATTGGAGAAGGGGAGTGACTCAAGTAAGACAGAGAGTCGCAGGACCCCTGAGAGGAAAAGAATATCAAGAAGTGTCAGAAACCTTGAGAGGAGAAGAAGATCAAGGAGTGGTAGAAGACATCATCATCGCTCCCCAAAGCATTCCAGTAGGGAGGCACGCAGTACTTCAAGCCTATCCCCTACTAGAAAACACCGATGATCTAGAGTGGATGAATTGAAGGGAGAGACGAACAAGATCAAGCTTCCAATGTTTGATGGAGAACATAAGAAGGAGGAATATGCCGAAACCTGGTTTCTTGGCATGAGGAAATATTTCTAATTGCAGAATTATTCAGCTCATGTAGAAGGAAGAATTGCAATGTATCAATTGAAAGGAAAAGCATCCATGTGGTGGGATCAGTTTGTGCAGGTGCAACACATTAGTGAGAAAGATATCACTTTGAAGGAGTTCAAGAGGTATTTCGAGAAGAAATACCTGACTAAAAGATACTATGATATAAAGATGAAGGAGTTCTTCGAACTCAAGATAGGAAGCATGACCATTGATGAATACGAATGAAGGATTTTTGAACTACTGAAGTATGTTCCATTCATCAAAGATGAGGTTGTCAAGATTTAGAGATATCTGAGTGGACTGCCACCTTCCATTAGTGACAAGATCTAGTATGATGATCCCAAGACTATGGAAGAAACAATAAGAAGGGAAAAATGCTTGTATGAATAGCAGAGAGAAAAGCCTACCTTTCAGAAGGCTTGGGATGACCAGAGGAAGTTTAAGAAGGAATAGAGGAAAAAAGGAAACAAACCTCCCTTTTTTAGAAACAATCCTCTAGGACAACCATCCTTTAGAGAGCCCAGGAAGGCTGAATTGGGTGAAAAAATGCCCAGACCTCCACCTATGATGTGTTGGGTTTGTGAAGGAAACCATAGATACCGAGACTGCCCCCATAGAAAAGATAAAGTGAGAGTCATTCACAATGTTCAACAAGCTCAAATACTGGAGGATATGGGTAGCAGAATACCAAGGATCTACGCAGCCCTGGACAACAAGCAAGAAAAATTCCAATCGCACATGATCGAAGTGGAAGGTATGATTAACAACCGACCATTTATTATTTTAATCGATTCAGGGGCTAGCCATAGTTATATAGATCTTAGGGTGGTGGAAAGTTTGCATTTATCAAGAGGAAAACATGAAAAGTCTTGGCTAGTGCAGTTGGCTATAGGAACCAAGAGGAAGGTCACTAAGTTGATTAAGTCATGTTCTATAGACATGAATGGATTGAGCATGAAGGCTAAATTGAATATTCTTCCTTTAGGTTCTTACAACTTCTTAATTGGGATGGACTGGTTGGACCAGCACCATGCCCTTCTAGACTATCGTAACAAGAGTTTTATATGCCTGGATGAGGAAGGGAATCGAAAAACAGTCCAAGGGATTCTTAGAGTTGTGGCTATTATAGAAATCTCAGCCATGCAGCTGAAGAAGTGCTACAAAAAAGGCTGTCAATTATTTGTAGTCCATGTGGACGAAGCATCCAGATATGAAGTCTCAAGGATTGGAGACCATGAGGTACTCATAGAGTTCAAAGAAGTATTTCAGGAGGCACCTAGAATACCTTCGAAGAGAGACATCGATTTTTCTATAAATTCGATGCCTGGAGCAGCTCCAGTGTCGAAAGCTCCATATAGAATGAGTACGCTAGACCTGAAAGAGTTGTAATTGCATCTCGAAGAGCTTCTAAAGAAGGGGTACATTCACCCTAGCATGTCACCTTGGGGTTCCCCAGTCCTATTCATGAAGAAGAAATATGGGACATTGAGGCTGTGCATTAATTTCCGACAGTTGAACAAGGTAATTGTCAAGAACAAGTATCCTCTGCCGAGGATCAATGATCTTTTCGATCAGTTGAAGGGTGTGAAAATATTTTCGAAGATAGATCTCAGATCAGGATATCACCAGGTAAGAATAAAGGATGAGGACATCAGTAATACCACCTTTAGAACAAGGTATGGTCATTACGAATTCACAGTGGTACCGTTTGGGCTGTCAAACGCACCTGTTGTTTTTATGTTCTTGATGAATGGTGTATTCGGGGACTATTTAGACAAGTTTGTCATAGTCTTCCTAGATGACATTTTGGTGTATTCCAAGTCAGAGGAAGAGCATGAAAAACACCTGAGAATGGTGCTGCAAGTGTTGAGAGAATACCAGTTGTATGCCAAGTTGAGAAAATGCTCATTTTATCAAAGGCAGATACATTACTTAGGGCACATTATTTTGGAAGAAGGGATCGTTGTGGATCTTGAGAAGGTTGAGGCCATCTGAGAATGGTCAGCACCAAGGAATGTGGTGGAAGTCATATCCTTTATGGGTCTATAGGGCTATTACAGAAGGTTTATCGTAGGGTTCTCAAAGATAGCTCACCCTATCACTTCCTTGCAAAGGAAGGAGAAAAAGTTTCAGTGGACTGAAGAGTGTGAGAAAGGTTTCCAACGATTGAAGAAGCTGTTAACCAATGTTCCAATCTTAAGGATTGCAGATCCAAATATGGATTTCATGGTGTGCACAGATGCATGTAAGGAAGGGTTGGGAGGATTTCTCAGCCAAGATGGATTTGTAATCTTCTATGAGTCCAGGAAGCTGAAAGAGCATAAAAATAATTATGCCACTCACGATTTGGAGTTGACAGCAATCGTTCATGCTCTGAGGAAGTGGAGACATTACCTCATGGGAAGGAGATTTTAATTGAGAATAGACCACAACAGTATGAAATATTTGTTTGACCAGCCAACCTTAAACGCTAGACAAAGTAGGTGGCTGGAGTTTCTGTGTGAATACGACTTTGATATCAAGCATATCAAAGGGAAGGAAAACAATGTGGCTGATGCACTCAGCAGAAAGGTGCACAGCTTACATGCTTCAGTCATTAGCATGTACAGGAGTGATATTAATGATAGAATTGTGGAAGCTTCAAATGAAGATTTACAGTACAGAGACTTGGTAGCAAAGCTACATCAGAGTGAGAGACCGCAAAAAGAGGAAAATTACACCTTGGAAGCTGATGGAATACTTTTGTACAAAAATAGAGTGTATATACCCAATGTCTAGGATTTGAAACTTGATATTCTAAGAGAAATGCATAATGTGATGTATGTTGGACATCCTGGATATCATAAGACTGTGGCAGTAGTCAAGAGCCATTACTTTTGGCCGGGTATGAAGAGAGAGATTGTTGAATACATCGCCAGATGTATGGAGTACCAGAAAGTTAAAGCTGAGCATAGGCACCCAGCAGGGTTGCTACAACCCATACCCATTCCTGAGTGGAAGTGGGAAGTAGTAACAATGGATTTTATTACAGGATTGCCCAGAACAAGCAAGCAGCATGATTCGATCATGGTGGTGGTGGACAAGATTACAAAATCTGCCCATTTTATTCCACTAAAAACTACTCACAAGGCAGTAGATGTTGCTGATATTTTCCTAAGGGAAGTGGTACGCTTGCACAAAATTCCTAAAACGATTGTGTTTGATAGGGACCTGAAATTCACCTCGAATTTCTAGAAAGGATTGTTCAAAGGATTCATAACGAATCTGAACTTTAGTACAACGTATCATCCTGAATCTAATGGATAGACAGAGAGGGTGAACAGAGTAATAGAAGACATATTGAGAATGTATGTGATGGACAAACCATCAAGATGGGAAGACTACCTGCACTTGGTAGAAGTCGCCTACAACAATGGGTATCACGCATCATTGAAGATGAGCCCATTTGAAGCACTTTATGGAAGAAAGTGAAAGACTCTAGTGAGCTAGGATAATTCAGCTGATAGAGCAGTAGTTGGGTCAAAGTTGCTCAAGGAGATGGAGGACCAAATGATAAAAATTAAACAGAATTTGAAAGCTTCCCAGGATAGGCAGAATAGTTATGCTGATAAGAACATAACCCACAGAGAATTCAAAGTGGGTGATAATGTTTTCCTGAAAGTGAAAACTAATAGGAGTTCCCTGAAGCTGGGAAGTTGTGCCAAATTGGTAGCCAGATTTTGTGGACCATTTGAAATCTTGGAAAGGATTGGGCCAGTTGCATACATGCTTGCATTATTTACATCTATGACTGTATAAGTCACATAATTTGTATAAGTTTTATGTCAGTTCCAAAATCCCATCAACGACAATCGATTCTTCAAATCCTAAACATAGAACATATATGGCCAGAATTCCATAATATTACTGGTCTAAGTCAACTGAGCAACAGATAACAGATTGACAATGAGATTTGGTACATGATAGATGTCGAAAATTTTACCATGTCAACAAGCTACATCACCATGACCAACAACATCGAAAGAAAAATCATCAACAACATAGATTCTACTTTCTTTAGCTTTATTCAATGTCGTGAATAAAGTGGCATATTTTTCCATATGATGACTGCACCCATAGCCAACAACCCATTCATTTTGTGCAGTATGAGACATCAAGGCCTAAGAAGTCCTAACTTGGAAGGTGAACTTATCAACGGGTCGTGGAACATTCGACATGTCTCCTTCAAGCCCCTTAACCTTCTCCTCTAAATCATCTCGCTTCTTGAAGCATTTCTTCTTGACATGTCTAGTATTTCCAAAGTGCTGACATGTCTACTTCTTTTCATTTCATTGTGGTTGCCTCTAGGGTCCTTGATCACTATATGCAGGTTTTTGTGTAGAAGCATCAATATGCACTCTATTCCTACAATCCATCTTGCCCTTACCCTTGAGCAAGTGGGCCTGGTGCTTACCACCAAGCTTTCCTTATTCAAGCAATATATGTTGATCAATGATCAAAATTTCATCATGGTGTTCTCATATTCATCATGACCAACTCAATGAGTTTTCCATCCTTCTTCTTGTATTTTTCTCCACATTAACTCAACTTCAACTAGAGTTTTTTAACACGTGCTAAATAGTCCTCCATTCTTTCAAAGGAATGAGGATCAAGAGTGATCAACTCCTTCTCTGGCTACATGATGTGGCTTTCATCGACTAGGTCAAACAAGGTCTTCAACTACTTCTATAACAAACATGGATAATCAAGTACACTAAAATGAAAGTGTATTTATCATGATATGTAGGTCGGGATGACCCCTATAGCCTCATCCTTCTTTCCATCAATGGAAAATTTTGTCAAAGCATCTGTTGGATCTGGGATCATGACCTTGGTATATTTCCATAGTCCCTCATTTTTCAATAGAGTTTCCATATCTGGAGCTCATACTGCATAATTTGATCCGTTTAGAACAATATGATTGATCTTTGAAGCCATCTTCGATATCTAGACATACTAGTTTTATTTCAATAAGTTCTAATAACCAAACCACCGACCCAGATTTAATCACACAACAAATCCGACTCAACAAGGTTTGCAGATAAAAAGTCAAGGTTTTCAAACCATCAGCTCTAATACCATGTTGGGGACTGAAATGGGACACAATATGAAACAAATAACACAGTACTGCAGACAACCAAAGAAGGTTAAACAATTTTGAAGAATAGAGGTGGCATTTAAAAACACTATTACAACACTTAAGCACAAAGTATTGTGATCGGAACATCACAGTGCATATTGCACATATTGATCTACATCATCTATTGTGAAATATGAAATCACTTCACATTCAATATATGATAATGACACAAGGGGTCTTCCTCTATAGACTCAAGATCTAACCGACTATGTTGGGCACATGCCTATTTTGAGGAAATGCCTATTTTTGGAAGGTAAAACCCAATCTTGGAGAAGAATATATGGAAGGAAAAGAAGCACGTGCAAGGAAAAGCCGCATGCAAATGATGAAAGAATGCAAGTCACGCCTATAGGAAAACCTAACCACGTTAGGGTTAGGTTTTTGTAAGATATTGTAACGGTTGATAAGCTGTAAATTAGTATAAATAAGTACCTAGGAGGTGTAGGTTGGGGTTCCTTGATATTGTTTTGTTCGGTTAGGAGAACTACTGTAATAACTTATATAATTTTGTAAGTTTTTTATTTGTAGGAGAGTCAAGTACTAGATCTTGAGGGTTAGATCACAGGTTGAGGAGCTTGGTGCGATCTAGTCATCCTCACAAAGGTTGTGGAACCTGTTTCGTGATTGTATCATCGAAATTGTAGTGCGTGTGGTGCCATATATTGCAGAAATATAAATAAAAGAGCCTAAGAAGCCATATCTTTGTGGATGTATCCCAGGAAGGGGTGAATCATGGTAACACCTATGTCATGTGTGTTTTTTATTGTGCATTCACTTTCTCTTAGTAGTTGGACTATGAATGGATGAATGAATACTTTTGTTAGATCTGTTAGAATGCATGCATAGGCTTAATAGATGAACGAATATAAAGAAAAAATAGAAAGACCAATTAGATCAAGGCCTGAAAAAGAAGAAATACAATCTCAGATCCCCACTCTTTCCTAGACTGCAAGCACTTGAAATTTGCATTCACCCATAGAACTATCTCGGGTGAGACTGCGCAGTACATTATGTGTGTTATGTTTCCTTCTGGTTTACCAGAAGGGCCAATAGTTTTAGAGGTTTTTGTTGGAAACATGTTCAGATATGAACCTGGGTAAGCCCAAGTAGTAGATAGGGAGATTAATAACCAACAAATGGTTATGTTTCCAGTTGGAACTGCATGGGATTGAGTGAGTGGGATCCATGAAAGAATCATACATAGAATGAAAGTATAGAAGGGAATGTTCAGAAAATGGAATCCAACGAAGGAGGAGATTGAAAGATGGTTGAAAACAAAGGATCTTGAGTTTGCGCAGAAGGATAATAGAAACTCTAAGATAACATTGTGTAAATATCTGGACAAGTATGTGTTTAGAAACCTGTATGAAGTGTTTTTTATGTGATTTTCCACATGTGTTGTAGGATTGTCTATTGAGGTTAAAACACAACCAACCTACGAATCGAATCAGACAATCCGAGTGGAATTGTGTGGAGATCGTGCAGTTACAACAAGTTAACAACGAATTTACGTGCACAATAGATTTTTGGTTAGATAGTATTGTTGCGAAGTTTATCACAGAATTTGCAGTAGATATCGCAAAGTATTACAACACAACAAAGAACACATTTATAAGAGGACCTATTGGTAGGTATATCATATCATTATACACTTCAATCAATATCTTACTCTATAAGAAAGGTGTAATGACAATGACTTCAGAAATCTTAACTTCTCTGTGTGCATGGGGGAAGGGGGGTAGCACTGGAAAGAACTGGAAGGATGGAGGGAGAGATGAATAAGGGAAAGAAGGAGGTCATGGACCCAATCATGATGGATGAGGACCAAATAAAGAAGATAATGGCAATAGTTGCAAAGACACGTAGTGGATCACCCTACCAATATAAGATAAATAATAACTATAGAGCCATAGATGTGAGAGAGGGCTTGGCTAGTGATGAGGAAGAGGTATAGGATATTTGTGCTATGGAGCAGATTCAGGGAATATTGCATGCAACATACGAAAATAAGACAGGCGGTCAAAGGGAAGGAACACAAGGAAGAACTATGTTGGTCATTGACCAAGTTTTGAGGATCCTTGGTCATGTTTGACCTACTTTTGGGACTTCAATGGGCTGTCGAAGACGGAGTGCAAGTCAAAGCTAATATTGCGGGATCTCATCCCCTTTTTAGGAATTTTTGGGTTTTGGGCTTATGTAACGGGAATGGTGATGTCAGCCCATGGGTTTACCCATGTTTAGGCCCATTTTGTAATGTATAAATAGAAATCTAGGTGATGTAGGAAGTAGTTTGATCTATGTGATCAAAGGAGAGACAAGTATGTGATGATAAGTGCTAAGTGTTAATTGCTAAGTGCAAGTGGTAATTGTAATTTCTTTGTGCATACTGTGTGAGACTTGCAGAGCTAAGTGCAAGTGATTGTAGGAGACTGTGGAAGGCTTTGTGTTGTAATTTAGGGAAGGAGGATCTAGCAATGTGCTTAGATCTCCTATCCTTTGTGGAGTAAGACATCATGGCTTTGTGCATGCAGAATATTGACAGAAAAAAAAAAAAAAGAGTTGGTGGATTTAGCCCCAAGTCGGGGGTCAACCACGTATATCATGTGTTGTGGTTGCTATGTGCTTTAGGGTTGTTCTCTTACCTATGTGATTGAATGCTTAGAGCACTGATGTATTCTTATAAGGATATGATATGGTATCTTAGTGTTTAATAACATGAATAAATGCTAGATATGATCTATGTTGGTATGCTTAGTACTTGAATCTATTGGATCTGTATAAATACTATGTTGATTTGTTGTTAAGGTTTAGTTGCGCTGTAAACTAAGGCTGAATATTAACGAACTGTAACTGCTAAGTGTTATGTTGAGGTGTTACAATCACATATATGTGTCCCAGCTATGGTTACAGACAATGGAGTCCTGCAACCACCCCTGCCTCTACCTCGAGTGAGAGTTCATCTCCTTCGCAAGTGTTGCCGAATGGGTCGATAGTTAGGGTTTTGTTGGTGCGTTGTTGTAGTGTTGAACCCTGGGTCTTCCCTTGTACCAACAAATGGTTCTGTTGCTGGGACCTGAAACTGTGATTGTTGGGAACTGAAGAAAAGAAATCTTTGTGTATAGATCTATTGTTATGTGCTAAGAAGAAAAGTTAGATCTAAAGAAAAGAGGTAAGATCTGAAAGCCTTGTGCTCTGATAAAATAAGAATTCTTGGTTAAAGAGGTAAGATCTTAAAGCTTTGTGCTCTGAAAAAAGGTAAGATTAGTGAAAATTTTGTTTCAAAAGTATGGATCTAGGTATGTTTGATAAATGTTATCCTAGTCTGAAAACTAGGGCACAACTAGAAGAAAGAAGGTTTGATATGAGTAGATCTGATAGAAATAATGAAAGATATGTTATTCCTATGCATAGAAAGAATGTTTGGACTAACAAATGGATGCAAGATCCTAGAAATATTTTTTTGCAGGTTAGCTACTATGATCCTAGTGCGTAGTACAAGAAAGGATGGGGGTCATTTATGAAAAAAAGAGGATTAACCCTTTGTTACAGTTGCAGAAGACCAGGACATCTTGCTAAGGATTGCCCTGGAAGAAGACCTAGTTGTCTTTGTTGTAAACCTATGGACCATGAAGTTTTAGATTGCCCTAGAATGATTGCTAAGATTGAAAGAATGAATACGAAACAAGAAAACCTTGAGGAAGGTCACGAAATTGAGACAATGGCAGAACCCCAGACAGAATCAAAGACTGTACTACTACAAATGAAAGAAACCCTAAGTGATCACAGAGATATCAACTTATCTAAGATATTCGAAGAAAAAGAATGCATAGAAGAAAGAATAAGAGACTTCGACATAGACTATGTTCTAGATGAGGAAAAACAGGTAAATATCATGACAGAAAGAACTTGGGAATCTTTATTAAAGCCTGAAATGATTCCTTCATTGGGAGGAATAGGATTATTCAGGGGAAAGTTGATAACCCTATGTGGAAGAATTGTTGATACTAAGAGGGGGGTGAATCAGTATCATGTACAATTTAAAACATTTTTCAACTTATACTTAAACCATTCAATTATATCCAATGAGAAATGAACAATAGTATAAGAGTTACACAAATACACCATAGCTCACCATGCACAATATATGAGAAATAATCAATAATTATTGTTCAAGGGAAGTAATGAATTCCAAAGGTAGCTACAGCTTCCAAATGTAAAGGGACGGATAAACCTCCAAGAGGAAGATACAATCCTCCAATTGTTACACATCAAAATTACTCACTTTGATAGTGTCGCAAGTGTCGTCATTACAAAGGTTGCAAGTGTCGCATTTTGCTCACAAGGTCGCAAGTGTCGTGTGTTGCTCACAAGTGTCGCAAGAAAGCATGTTGCCATGATGCCTATGTCGGGCCCATAATGACATAAGAAGGACACTTGAAACACCTCAAACATCTGATTTGGAAGAGGAGAAATGAGTCAACAGGCTTGCAAACCTTTTGCCACCTGAAAGCACCCAAAAAACTGAGTTTTGGAGAGGAGCACTCCCCCATACACTATCTCGGAGCGCCGGCGCTCCTCATACACTGTCAGGGAGCGTTATAACGCTCCCAGGCCCTTTTGAAGGAGCGTTATAGATTATGAGGGCGCCAGCGCACCCTAAAGCTTACTAGGGAGCGCTACAACGCTCTGATGGCCCTTTTGAGGGAGTGCTAGCTATTATGGGCAGTTGTTAAGTTGTTGAGACGGATGGGGGAAACTTCTTTTCATTCTTGGAAGGAAGTTGAGCTCGAATCCATGATCAAGCCATGATCTTAGGGCAGATCCTCAACTGAAGGAGGAAAATCCTCACCTTCCCCAAGGATATCTCAAGATTGTTGAGCCTCTCCAAGGCTATATAAACAAGCTTTCTAATGGTGAAAGGGGAGGGAAAAGAGAGAATCATACCAAACTTATGATCTCATGAGTGGTATGAGCTGCAAATTGGAGAATGATGTCAAACTTATGATCTCATAA
>ML798635.1:415739-440631 GCA_009831015.1 Picea engelmannii | reverse complement strand
TCATTAAAACCTAAGCTATCAATACATGTTCTAAATTTATTTAGAACAATAATAAGGTTCATTGCATATTTCTCTCTTGGACATGGCAGTTGGATGTTCACCACTCATGCAGATGCTTGGATACACCTCACTAATTCACTGACAGGATAGCTTCTTTGTACTTTTTTGTCATTTGCATATCATTGAAACTAGAATGTATGGTTCAACTTTGACTATCCACATGTTCATGTTTCATTAATTTTTTTTTGCAAGATTCTTTAAATTTATAAAAGAAAAACAATAAATATTTTTATGTGCTTTATTTATCTGCTTCCTAGAAGCAATCATTTTTCACATTGATTTTCGTAAGTTTCAATTAAAACTTGCATCTTGTAAATCATGTAAATAAACGAGACTTGTATATCTTCTGCTTAAATACAACTACTATAGTTACATTTGAACATATGGACATATATAGTGTGTGTTTAGTAATTAGTTAGTTATTTCTCTCTTTTATTCGTTTCTTTTAGGATTCTTAGATTGGCTAACAGAGCCATTAAACCTGTCAGAACGAGTTACACCAAATGGCTTGGGTTATTTACACAACCCCGGACTGGACTCGCTCTTCCAGTTGACAGATGGTCAATTTCGCCCATCAACACTGTGTTAAGTTTTTAAAGGATCCATCATCTGTCAAAATTTTACAAAAACAGCTAGAAAGATTGATCCTGATGTATGAGCGGAATGAAAGTAATAAAAGACTGAATACAATAACACAAAGATATGGAGAACAACAACAAATATCTAGTGAACAATAACTTCTATTGAATAAATAAAATAGGTTGAAACTGTAAAACTGCAAAAGTAGAAACAACATGCTCGAATGGTGGTAGCTATCTCTGAGAAGAGATGTGGCTTGCTATGCACATTCTTCTTAGCATAATAATTACAATGAGGTTCCAGAGGCCTTTTTAAAATAACTCATGAATTCCAAAACCCTATACATCCAAAAAACTAACCCCAGGAGATTAAACGCCAAAAGTTATGTGGGCCCCTATGGGTAAGTTGGTACCTCAACTTCCCTAGGTCTTAACTTTGGCATACGACCTCCATTTTAGACATGTGATAGCCCATTGGAAAGGTATTTCAGATATCTACACATTATGTCGTCAAAATCTAACTATGTCTACAGTTTGACTCTGGCATGCCAAAAAAACATTGTTTAGGGCCCCAAAATGACCTTGGAAGTACAGAAAGATGTGTTGACATGAAAACTTCCAAAATATGCCAATTGGATTAGGTGGGTGGCCACTAGTCTCCACCTGGAATATGTTTAGGGATTCAGACAGCTCCAGAAATGTAGAACTCACAATTACAAAGAAGTACAAAAGAACGTGTTGAACTAAAAACTGACAAAAGTATCTAGTTGGAATAGGTGGGTGGCCACCAATATCCACCTAGATCAAAGATGTAACATAGAGGTAGAGGGGAAATTAGAGAAGAATACATCAATCACCCTCCATACAAGAAGGAGGACAATAAGGGAATTCAAATTGAATACAAACATTGGGGATTTCAATATGGGAGACATTATACTAGACTTAGGTTCTAAAGTCAACATTTTACCCAAGAACACATGGCAATGTATGGGAGATCCCATATTAGGCTATTCACCTATCAAGCTAAAACTAGAAAACCAACACAGAGTTCTGCCAATTGGAATGCTTAAAGGTGTGACAGTAGATTTGGATGGAGTGCGCAATAAGGAAGAATTTGAAGCCATAGTGTCACATACCCACTATGGAAATCAAATTTTTACGTCGATTTCTCAACAATCAGACCCCCGAAACGTCTACAGAGGTCTAGCGTAAGCTAGCTCTTCACTCGTTTGTTCCCATAGGATCACGGGTCACAACCACAAGTCAAACAGATATGGCGTCCTTTCTCTCTTCGTGACTCAGCGCTAATAGAGCATCGAGTCTTTCGACTTTGCAAACCCCGACACAGCAAAGCATCGAACCCTGAAAGGGATGGCGAGTACAAGTTTCTTGTTTGGGTCTTGTCCTCATCACCACGTTTTGTGACCATGTGCTTAAACAGGCAAAGCCCTTTCTGGCCTTTCACGATTCGGGAAATCACGATGCATGACTTCTTCCTTTCCCATTCAAATCCCCAAAAACCACGAAGTCTCCCAATTTTCCCTCCAAAGGGAGATCAACGGCTGTAAGCCTCCTCTGATTCGGCGGTATGGATCCTTTCAGGGTTTCAGTACTCGGGAGTTCGGAATGCAATGAATCCAAGACTCTTTGTCATTCAAATCCCTGAATTATGTTATGGGACTTCGTGTAAGAGATCGACGGCTCTTAAGCGTGTGGATCCAACAGTCCACGAGATTTCGGGAATTTTCCCTGAGCTCTGACTGCTCACTACATGTCTCCTTTGATGGACGGTCTGGATTCCTTCAGGACTTCTTTTTTCTATTACCAAGCAAGTTGGGATTTTGGGTATCGGGATTTTGAGATTTACGAAGGCAAGGTTTATTGCCCTTTGGTTTCCCAGATGCTGAAACGTCGAAACGTCGACCTGCAGCCACGTGTCCTTTCGATGGATGGTGGGGAACTTCAGCCAAGATCAACATTCACGATCTTTTTGGGAGGATCAATGGTCACGATCAAATCCCATCTTTCCTTAATTGCATTCACACCTCACGCTATTTCGGGGTTTCGGTGATCGGGATTTTGCAACTCGCGAAGACAAGGGATTCTTTCCCTTTGGTTTCCCAGGTGCCGAAACACCGAAATGTCGATCGGTAGCCACATGTCCCTCTGATAGATGGCTACAACCTTCACCCATGATCAACCGTTATGATCTTTTCAGGATGATCAATGGTCACGATTAAATCCTGCCTTTCTCAAACTTATTCACACTTAAAATGATTCAGGGTTTCGGTAATCGGGATTTCATGACTCGTGAAGACAAGGGTTCTTTCCCTTTTGTTTCTCAGGTACTAAAATGCCAAAGTTCTTACTAGCAGCCACGTGTGCTCTATAGATGGACGGTCCTCATTGTTTCACAATTTTGCAACTTGCGACCCCCAGTGACACAATTCCTTTGTCCACTCGAATCCCCGGTATCTGAAATACCGATGGACTCTCGATCTCTGCCACGTTTCCTTCACGGATGGACGGTCTAGATATATATTAGGATTTTCACCATGGAGTGTCCCGATATCTTGTCATCAGGACTCCCAAAATCCCAAACTCCGAATCCCCAATACTGACTCCTCTCTTGGGACTTTCGCCCTTGTTCACAAGGGCTTAACCCTCATGCATCTCCTAGAAGATCCAACGACTATCAATTTTTCTAGATAAGATCTGACAACTCAGATCTATCCCATGCCATGTATCGACTCCTCTTTCGGGACCTTCACCCCTGTTCATGAGAGCTTAACCCCCTTACATCTTCTAACAGATCCAACGACTATCAGGTTTTCTAGCTAAGATCTGATGGCTCAGACCTGTCCTACATCGTGCACTCTCCCACTTCTCTATGGACATGGAAAAGCCAATGGTCCAGATACTCCCACAGACCTTGGGGATCTATGATCCTGATTTCCTCGCTACTCACGAAGATAAAAGAAAAGGGGTAAGGCATGTAACGTTCTTGTTTCTTCTGCCAATCTAACGGTCGTGAACGACAGCAGATCTTCCAATGGGATCTCATCCGTCGATGATACTTATCCCTACACTGTTACTTCAGGATTTCAATAGGATCATTATTCCTCATATAGGGTTGCTAAGACTTGCGCATTCAGGTCCTTTTTCCAGGTTCTTGGTAAAATTTTCTAGAAAGGGTAACTCTATGGAGAGTTCTATTTTGGGGCATTCTTGGAGACAGATAAGGGGAAACAAATTCCCGAGAATGGACTGGAAGTCTAACTTGGTTCAAATTTTTCATAATTAAATTTATCTATCAACATAAGCAATGCATGGTTTTTCTATTACAAGCATACATCTACCCTTTCTTATCAAAACACTGCACAGACAGTCTTTATACTGTAATCATTCACAATTTCACAGTTTATGAGCATATATGTCAGCATATGAATTTCAAGGTGTAAGATGTAAAACACTTATCAGCAATAACACCAGAAGTAAGTGCAACTGCTGAGAGGGGTGCTCGTTTCCACCCAACCGTAGACTCAGTGATTCCGATAGGATTTACCACTAGCCACCCCTGAGCTGAGACCATGATGCTACGAGACTGTGTCTCGGTTTGCCAGTGACTGAAAATGAGGGTTACTCTCCCCCTTCTCTGCTATCACTCACTCTACATATCTCCAGAGTTCTCTTCCTCCCCTCGCTTTTTCCCCCAATCACTTCTCCCTCACACCTTATCCTCTTGCGAGGTTGCGTGTGGCGTGATTTCCCTCGCACTGGTCAGGACTGACGGATCTACAGAGGGGTGGTTCACCCCCCCATCCCTCATTAATTTCTGAGGAGCCATCTACCTACCAGCTTGCGATACATTTAATTCGGGGCCAGAGAGACGCTTTTGGTTCTCCAGGCCAGTGAAGTCCAAATACGGTATTGTTCTCAGTGGAAGTTAATGCCACCATTCTAGGTGCCTTCCACCGCCTTTCTCCAACCATCGTGGTCTCTTTTTCAGCATATCCCCTCTCAACAGTCCTGCAATATATATATATTCATAACATTATTCACATTCATCGACCTTTTTCACAAGGTCCATTCACATCACACATTCACATTTCTAAGTTTGCCACAGTTCTTGTCCAGTCCAGTTATTTTTACAAACTGGGGGAAACAGGGTGTTATAATTCCCTCCCCCTTAAAGGAACATCGTCCTTGATGTTCTTATCTATCAACATGAAATGCATGTACAGAAGTAAACAAAATTGGATATGCCTGTTTCATGGCATCCTCCATTTCCCATGTAGCCTCATCTGGGCCAAAATGTTTCCACAACACCTTGACTTGTGCAATGGTTTAGTTCCGGAGCGGGGTTTCCTTTCAATCCAGTATGCATTGGGGTTCTGGTAGAAATTCTCCCTCTAGTTCCACCTGGATCACAGACTAGTCAATTATATGGTTAGCATCATGTACATATTTCTTCAATAATGAAACATGGAAAACATTGTGTGCTTTTACTATGGGAGGAAGTGCTAGCCTATAGGCTACAGGTCCCACTCTATCTAGAACCTCAAAGGGTCCACAATATCGAGGTGCCAACTTGGCATAAGCTCCCATTTTCAGGGAACTCTTCCTGGGCCTAACTCTGAGATATACATGATCTCCCTCTTTGAACTCTCTTGGAGTTCTCTTTTGGTCGGCATAACTTTTCTATTGGTTTTGAGCGACCTTCAGGTTTTGTTTTATCTGAGTCACCTGTTGTTCCATTTCTTTCAACATGTCGGGTCCAAAAGAAATCTTTTTTACGGGATTACTCTAGCTGACTGGAGTATTACACGATCTACCATAGAGGACTTCGAAGGGACTCATCTTTAAGGATGCTTGGTAGCCGTTGTTATAGGCGAATTCTACCAGTGGCAGGTAGTCTTCCCACTTATTGGGTTGATTCATTACATGCATTCTTAGAATGTCTTCAAGTACTTGGTTCACTCTTTCCGTCTGTCCATCGGTTTGAGGGTGATAGGCGGTGCTAAACAACAATTTGGTCTCTAAACTAGCCATCAATGATTTCCAAAAGTTAGAGGTAAATTTCATGTCTCTGTCAGACACAATATCTTTCGGCATACCATGCAGTCTGAATATCTCCTTCATGAACACCTGGGTGATATCGATTTCTTTGTAGGTTGATTTGACAGGGATGAAATGAGTAGACTTGCTCAATTTATCCACCACTACCATAATGGCATCATTCTGTTTGGTTGAGGTTGGTAATCCAGTGATGAAATCCATGGAGATGGTTTCCCATTTCCATTCTAGGATTGGTAAAGGTTGTAATAATCCTGTTGGGTGTCGATGTTTTGCTTTAACCTGTTGGCACTCTATGCATTTGGCTAAGTACTCGACTATGCCTTTCTTCATTCCAGGCCAATAAAATTGTCTCTTGGTGGCAGTGATCATTTTCTGATATCCTGGGTGACCGGAATAGGGTCTTTTATGTAGTTCATCCAGTATGAACCTCTTCAAGTCGTAACAATTTGGAATATATAGTCTATTTCTGTAAGTGAGCAGACCTCCTTCGATCATCTAGTAGCCTTCATATTTTACTCTGGTGGGTTCTTGTTGCAGGAACATGGCCACGGTCTGGATGAAGGGATATGTTTCTTGTGCGTTTTTTATTCTTTCCTTGACTTATGTCTCACAGGTGCTCACCACTGCCAAGTGAATTGTTTTCATACTTCTACTAAGGGCATCGGCCACTCTATTTTTCTTTCTGTTAATGTGTTTGATTTCGAAATCAAACTCGTTAAGGAGGGCCATCCACCTAGCTTGTCTAGTATTTAGATTTGGTTGATCAAACAGGTATCACAATCCACAATGATCTATCATAAGTACAAATTTTCTTCCTAGGAGGTAATGCCTCCACATTTTCATGGCATGCACTATGGCAGCCAGTTCTAGATCATGGGTCACATAGTTGACTTCATGCTCGTTCAATTTTCGGGATTCATAGCAGATCACACTTCCTTTCTGCATAAGGACTCCTCTGATCCCTTCCTTACAGGCATCTGTGCACATGAGGAAGTCAGCTTCTAGATCGGCAATCTTTAGTACGGGTGCATGGGTCAGTAGATGTTTTAGGGTTTGAAATATTTCTTCACATTTCTGTGTCCACGGGGATTTTGTCCCCTTCTTCTGGAGGGTAGTGATTGGACAACCAATCTTGGAGAATCCTTTTATAAATCTCCTATAGTATCCTTCTAATCCCATAAAGGATCTGATGTTCGAAACATCCCTCAGGTTAGGCCATTCCATGATAGACCTGATATTGTTAGGGTCTACCGCTACTCCTTCTTCCGAGAGAACATGGCCTAAGTAATGTATTTCCTTCTGGAAGAATTCACATTTGTTGAATTTGGCATAGAGTTGATGTTCTCTTAGCACTTGCAGCACAAGTCTAAGATTCTCTTCATGCTCTTCTCTATTCTTAGAGTAGATTAATATGTCATCAATAAAAACTAGCACAAATTTATCTAGAAATTTATTGAGTACATTGTTCATCAAGCACATAAAAGTGGCAGGGGAATTAGTTAAACCAAATGGCACTACCACAAACTCAAAGTGACCATACCGTGTCCGGAAGGCAGTTTTATGGATGTCTTCATCCTTGATTCGGACATGATGGTATCCCAACCTCAAGTTGATCTTTGAGAAAATAGACGCGCCTCCCAATTGATCGAACAGATCATCGATCTTGGGCAAAGGGTACTTGTTCTTTATGGTTACCTTATTGAGTTGTCTATAATCTATACACAGTGTAAGGGTGTTGTCCTTATTTTTCACAAACAGAACTGGTGCTCCCCATGGAGATACGTTGGGTCGAATATAGCCTTTATCCATCATTTCTTTGAATTGCAATTTGAGTTCAACTAACTCGGGTGTGCTCATTCGGTAGGTTGTCCTAGACACCGACACCGCTCCTGGTGCAAGTTCTATCGAGAAGTCTATGTACCTTCTCGGAGGTAGACACGATACCTCTTTCGGAAACACATCTTTGTATTCTCTGAGGATAGGGTGATCATCAGGGCTTGGTTTATCACCTTCGATTGTTTTCAACACCTATATTGCATATAGGGGACAGCCCTTTCGGCAATACTTTCTCATTTGCAGAGATGATATTTGTCTCACTGAGACGGGTTTTCGGATCCCTTGAAGGGTTATTCTTCTCCCTTCTTTACTTACACACTCTAAGGTTTTATGGTAACAGTCTAGTCTGTCTTTATGGGTGGCTAACCAGTCCATACCGATCAACAGATCATATGATCCCAGGGGTAATATGTTAAGGGTTGCTTGAGTGGGGAATTCACCCAACATTAATTGGCAAGCTGGTATAACCTCTGCTATCTTCCTTTTGGTGCCACTGGATAACTGTACCAACCATGGCTTGGTATGTTTTTGTGGCTTTATTTTACACTTATCTACAGCTTTAGGGGCTATATAACTCAAATTTGAACCAGGGTCAATCAAAACAGACACTAGATGGTTGAAAATCATACCTTCTATTTCCACTACTGAAGCTTGATGGTCAGCTTGGTTATTATCCAAGGCTATATAATTTGTGGCACACTCCTGGCCACATCATTGACGGTAGTAGTTTACTAGATGTTATAAATCCTCCGACTACCTCCGACTATTCTATTGTCTATGTGGACAGTCTCTCAGGAGATGTTCCTCTTCCCAACCCCAACATTTCAGAGGTTCTCTCTTGGTGTTATCCACCTTCACTGGTATAGGTCCAGAAGTTTTATTTCCGCCTGATGAGGGAAAGTTCTGCTGGTGTACACCCCGGGCTGGAAAGTTCATTCTTGGGTTCTTCTTGTAGTTCTTAAATCCTGGGGATTTGATCCCCTTTTTCTGAAATCTTGAACTATTCTTCAGTTTCCACCCTTCACGAGGTTCTCCTCAATGCCCAAACTGTTCATGACAGTAGTTTTCCTTTCGAATGGTGCCTTCTAGGGTCTTTGGCTCATCAAATTCAATTATGTTCTGATATTCCTTGGGTAGCCCACTGATGAAGCATTGCACCTTTTCCTTTTCTGCTTTTATATAAGGTACATACCTCAACAAGTCGAGGAATCTGTTAACATATTCTTCTATAGTAAGTTGTCTCAGTTTGAGTTCATAAAACTCTTTAGTCTTTTCATCGAAATATTTTTCCAACAGATACTTCTTTCGGAAGTACTTCTCAAATCATTTCCACGAAAGGTCCGCTTCGCGAACCCCTTTCACATTCTTGAGGTCTTCCCACCAAATGGAAGCCTTTCCGTTCAAGTTGAAGGTGGCCACTTGGGCCTTCATATTTTCTGAAAAGTCATGGACCCTGAAATACTTCTTTAGTCCAAGCAGCCAGGCCTCTGCTTCCTCTCCCTTCTTTATTTCACCGTCGAAGGAGGGTGGTTTGGCCTTTCTGAATTCTTCGAATTTTTGACCTTTGGAAGACTTTTGCTTCTTCTGTTTTCTTCGAGGATAGGAACTGGTTCTACTGCTAGAAGAGCCCTCTGAATCGCCAGCTTCCTTCTCAGAGGAATCATCTAACACTTGTCCTTTACCTCTGGGGTGGACCTTTTTCGAGGTGCTCCTCTCAGTGTGGCCACCAATATGACCATGTTTCTGAGTTTCAGGTTCATGTTGCATTTGTCTTTGTAGATCGAATAAACTCTGCACTAAAACTGCGTTAATTTCTGTTTGTTTTTCTTGTTCTTTCATCATCCTTTCATTGTCGTCCTTGCAGTTTTGTAATTCGACCATGAGACTCCTCACAGTCTCAGCTATATCTGGAGGGGTCCCTACTACCCTTCTTTCGTCACACTCTTCGTCTCTATTGTGGGAGCCCTCTCCCACTTCATGGTGAGTCACCATACTATGTGTTGATAATTTCCCATGGTTGATATTCCTCTTGGGTGCAAAGACAAACGTTGGTTGTTAGTCAATAGTTATATACATTTTTATAACCCGCGCAAAATTCATATTTCTTTCACATGCATACACAGTCAGTTTTTTATTTCAGACTTTGACCTTTTTGAATTAAGAGGGTTAAGATAGAGGGTTACTTTTTTTTTTTTAAGAGTGTTTCGAACGGAGCTTCTGCACAAATCGTTCATGAGCCCAAGCAAGTTAAGTGTTGTAACCATGCTCTGATACCAATTTGTCATATACCCACTATGGAAATCAAATTTTTACGTCGATTTCTCAACGATCAAACCCCCGAAACGTCTACGGAGGTCTAGCGTAAGCTATCTCTTCCCTCGTTTGTTCCCATAGGATCGCAGGTCACGACCACAGGTTGAACAGATATGGCATCCTTTCACTCTTCGCGACTCAGTGCTAACAGAGCGTCGAGTCTTTCGACTCAGCAAACCCTGACACAGCGAAGCGCCGAACCCCAAAAGGGATGGCGAGTACAAGTTTCCTATTTGGGTCTTTTCCTCGTGACCACGTTCCATGACCACGCGCTTAAACCGACAAATCCCTTACTAGCCTTTCGCGATTCGATAAATCATGATGCATGACTTCTTCCTTTCCCATTCAAATCCTCGAAAACCACGAAGTCTCCCAAGTTTCCCTCCAAAGGGAAATCAACAGTTGTAAGCCTCCCCTGATCCGACGGTATAGATCCTTTCAAGGTTTGAGTACTCAGGAGTTTGGAATGCAACGACTCCAAGACTCTTTGTCATTCAAATCCCCAAATTCTGTTATGGGAATTCATGTAAGAGATCGACGGCTCTTAAGAGTGTGAATCCAACGGTCCACGGGATTTCGGGACTTTTCCCTGAGTTCTGACCGCTCACCACGCGTCTCCTTTGATGGACGGTCTGGATTCCTTCGGGACTTCTCTTTTCTATTACCAGGCATGTCGGGATTTCGGGTATCGGAATTTTGCGATGTGCGAAGGCAAGGTTTATTGCCCTTTGGTTTCCCGGATGCCAAAACGTCGAAACGTCGACCGGCAGCCACGTGTCCTTTCGATGGACAGTGACGACCTTCAGCCAAGATCAACGTTCGCGATATTTTTGGGAGGATCAATGGTCACGATCAAATCCCAGCTTTCCTTAATTGCATTCAAACCTCACGCTATTTCGGGGTTTCGGTGATCGGGATTTTGTGACTCACGAAGACAAGGGATTCTTGCCCTTTGGTTTCCCGGGTGTTGAAACACTAAAATGTCGATCGACATCCACATGTCCCTCTGATATAAGGCTGCGAACTTTACCCATGATCAACCATTATGATCTTTTCAGTATGATCAACGGTCACGATTAAATCCTGCCTTTCTCAAACTTATTTACACTTAAAACGATTCAGGGTTTTGGTAATCGAGATTTCGTGACTCACGAAGACAAGGGTTCTTTCCCTTTTGTTTCCCAGGTGTCGAAACACCGAAGTGCTTACCAGTAGCCATGTGTGCTCTATTGATGGACGGTCCTTTTTGTTTCACGATTTCGCAACTTGCGACCCCCAGTGATGCAAATCCTTTGTCCACTCGAATCCTCAGTATCTGAAATACCGATGGACTCTCAATCTCCGCCATGTGTCCTTCACGGATGGACGGTCTATATCTATATCATGATTTTCACCATGGAGTGTCCCGATCTCTTGTCATCAGGACTCCCAAAATCCCGAACTCTGAATCCTCGATACCGAATCCTCTCTTGGAACTTTCTCCCTTGTTCACGAGGGCTTAACACTCATGCATCTCCTAGCAGATCCAACGACCATCGGATTTTCTAGATAAGATCTAACGACTCAGATCTATCCCACGCCATGTACCGACTCCTCTTTCGAGACCTTCACCCCTGTTCATGAGGTCTTAACCCCCTTACATCTCCTAACATATCCAACAACTATCATGTTTTCTAGCTAAGATATGACGGCTCAGACCTGTCCTATGCCATGCACTCTCCTACTGCTCTCTAGATGTGGAAAAGCCAACGGTTCAGATACTTCCACAGACCTTGGGGATCTACGGTCCTGATTTCCTCGCTACTCACGAAGATAAAAGAAAAGGGGTAAGGCATGTAACGCCCTTGTTTCTTCTGCCAATCTAACGGTCATGAACGACCACAGATATTCCGACGACATCTCGTCCGTCGATGATACTTATCCCTACACTGTTAATTCGGGATTTCAAGAGGATCATTCTTCCTCGTATAGGGTTGCTAAGACTTGCACATTCAGGTCCTTTCTCCAGGTTCTTAGTAAACTTTTCCAGAAAGGGTAACTCTGTGGAGAGTTCTATTACGGGGCATTCCTGGAGATAGATAAGGGGAAACAAATTCCCGAGAACGGACTGGAAGTCTAACTTGGTTCAACTTTCGCATAACTAAATTTTTCTATCAACATAAGAAATGCATGGTTTTTCTCTTACAAGCATACATCTACCCTTTCTTATCAAAACACTGCACAGACAGTCTTTATACTATAATCATTCACAATTTCACAGTTTATGAGCATATATGTCAGCATATGAATTTCAAGGTGTAGATGTAAAACACTTATCAGCAATAACATCAGAAGTAGTGCAACTGCTGAGAGGGATGCTCGTTTCCACCCAATCGTAGGCTCAGTGATTCTGATAGGATTTACCACTAGCCACCCCCGAGCTGAGACCACGATGTTGCGAGACTATGTCTCGGTTTGCTAGTGACCAAGAACGAGGGTTACTCTCCCCCTTCTCTGTTATCACTCACTCTGCATATCTCCAGAGTTCTCTTCCTCCCCTCGCGTCTGCCCCCAATCACTTCTCCCTCACGCCTTATCCTCTTGCAAGGTTGTGTGTGACACGATTTCCCTCGCATTGGTCAAGCCTGACGGCTCTACGGAGGGGCGGTTCACCCCCCCATCCCTCATTAATTCCTAAGGAGACATATACCTACCAGCTTACGAGACATTTAAATCGGGGCCAGCAAGATGCTCTTGGTTCTCCGGGCCAGTGAAGTCCAAATACGGTATTTTCTCGGTGGAAGTTAACGCCACCATTCTAGGTGCCTTCCACCGCCTTTCTCCAGCCATCGTGGTCTCTTTTTTAGCATATCCCCTCTCAATAGTCCTGCAATATATATATATATATATATATATATATATATATATATATATATATATATTATTCACATTCATCGACCTTTTCCACAAGGTCCATTCACATCACACATTCACATTTCTGAGTTTTCCACAGTTCTTGGCTAGTCCAGTTATTTTTACAAACTAGGGGAAACAGGGTGTTACACATAGAGATAGTAGATGGCAAAACACCTTATCCAACATTGCTTGGACTAGATTGGGAATTTGATAACCAGTAAATAATCAACTTAAAGAAAAGAAAAATGACATTTGACTCAGGAGAATACAGATTCATTGTGCCATTATATCCATCAAAAGGATAAAGGTTTGTAGAACCCGCTTGCTTAGATCTGGAGGAAATAAACTAGTTATACAGAACCACCACTTGCGAAGAAGATTATGTTAACCCAACTGCAGATGGGGTACTCGGTTGGAGAAGCATCACATCATGTGTTTCTGACTCAGATACAAGGTTGGAGAATTGGCAACATAGATTACATGAAGTGTCCACAAGAAGGTGTGCAAGAATAGACCGTGCAATAAGATGGGTTGGTACATAAATAAAAGAACCTCTTAGTTTTCATGGCATAAATGATTTAGAGGAATTCATAACAAAATATGAAGATGAAGTGCTGGAAAATCATAGGCTTTTAACCCTGGAAATTGCACTCAAGGCTACACCTGCAAGATGGTGGGGTGCACACAAAGGAACAATTCAGGATTGGTAACAATGTAAGTGACTACTGTGCATTAGATTCAGTGCAGAGAAGGGGAGTAAGAAGATGCAGAGATATGATGGACAGGGGACACCAACATAACATTTGGAGAAGTGGAGAACACTATGGAGGATGCCACCACTAGAAGAATGGCCTCATCACTTCATCCATACACTATAAGGAATTCGAGAGAACTGGTATGTAGACCAAGAGATACGTAGAGGCACTACATAATGGACAACATTGCAGTAAAATTTTGTAGTAACCTTCTCATTTGAACATGAGAACCCCAAAATGGATTCAACATTGAAGAAAATAAGAGGTGTAATATTTATTGATGAACCAGAGGTTGAACTCATGACATAATACCAACAACAGAATAGACAGATAGTGAAAGAACCACTATCATTCTATCATGTGCAAGAATAAGCACCAGATGAAGATGATCTATGCAACATTCATATTACAGAAATTGAGGGAGAAAGAGAGGTGGAAGGTCCATCTCTAGAATCAGAAGTATTTATTGCGCCAATTAAGGTGAATAAAGTCAACATTGGGACAACTGATAATCCCAAAATGGACAGCATTGGAGACTACTGGGATGGACAAATAGTACAAAGATTAACAGAGTTACTGTGCAAATATAGTGACATGTTCCCAACGACCTTTATAGAGATGAAAGGAATAGCAGGAGAGCTACAAGAGAGGAAGATACCTCTCAATCCCGAGGCCAGATATGTCAGACAAAGACCTTATAGACTAAATCCAATATATAAGTAGAAGGTGAAAGCAGAATTGACAGAATGTTGGAAGCTGGTATCATAGAACCAGTGGAGGAATCTCAATGGATAAGCCCTATGGTAGTCCAAGAGAAGAAACAAGGCAGGATAAGGATTTGTGTAGATCCCAGTAAACTGAATGATGCGTTCCTACATGATCCTTTCCCCACACCGTTTACAAATGAAGTCATAGAGAATGTGGGAGGCCAAGAAGCATACTCATTTACAGATGGATTCTCAGGCTACCATCAGATCAAGATAGCTCCAAAAGATGGGTATAAGATTAATTTTTCCACATAATGGGGATCCTACCCATACACGGTCATGCCTTTTGGGATAAAGAATGCACCAGCTATATTCTCAATAGTAGTCATAACTACTTTCAAGGAGTTCATACATCAGTTTTTAGAAGTATATCTAGATGATTGGATTGTATATAGTATGTTAAAATACCATGTAGAAGTGTTAAGGCTAGTGTTGGAAAGATGCAGGAAGTGTCAGATATCATTGAAGATCAAGAAGTGCATTTTTGGGACACCCTTTGGAATATTTTTGGGCCATATAGTGTGGAAACAAGGCCTGCTAGTAGATCCTGCCAAGATTGCAATTATTGTCAAATTACCACCATCAAAATCAGTTGACCAGTTGAGAGCAACATTGGTAAATATAGGTTATTACAAAAATTTTATAAAAGGGTATGCACAAATTATTGTGCCAATGGAAAAAATGTTAAAGAATGATATTAAATTTCAGTGGAATGAGGACTGTCAACAAGGTTTGGACACCCTAAAAAAAAAGTTGGTCACAACACCTACTCTAGTATTCCCGGATTGGGAAAAGACTTTTGATGTGCATGTAAATGCATTAGCTATAGCACTTGGAGCAATTATGGCACAGCCAGGAGTAGGAGATTTGGACCATCCTATAGAATTTGCAAGAAGAAAAATATCATAATCAGAGAAGAACTACAATACTAAGGAAAGAGAAGGCCTAGATATGGTCTATGCACTTCAGAAGTTCAGACATTACTTACTAGGAAAACACTTTAAAATTTTCACAGATCATTCAGCCCTCAAATACCTTGTCAACAAGCCAGTGTTGGGGGGGAGCATCTGTAGATGGCTACTGTTATTTAAATAATTTGACTTTGAATTAATAGTCAAACTAGGGAAGTTGAATGAAGGACTTGATCACCTGTCAGGGGTAATGAATGGAGAAGAACCTACCAACTTGGAAGACAACTTCCCTAATGCACAGTTATTTTCAGTACAAGTAGATGATGAATATTTTGCTAACATTATTGAATACTTGAGTACAAGGATTGCACCACAAGAATTTAACACTACGCAGAAGAAAAATCTGGTAGTCAGAGCTGTAGACTATCAACTGATTGCAGGACATTTATACAAGATGGGTGCAGGCAACATTTTGAGAAGATGTGTATTAGAACATGAAAGGCCTAGAATTTTGGCAGAATCTCATGAGGGAATAGTTGGAGGACATTATGCAGGAAAAGATACAGTGCAAAAGGTATTCCGTGCAGGACTATGGTGGCCAATAATTCACATAGATGCTAAGGAATACTACCAGAAATGTGATGTTTTTTAGAGGGTGGGAAAACCCAAGAGAAGGGACGAGATGTCCCTAAGACCACAAGTAACTTTGCAGGTATTTGAAAAATGGGAAATAGACATTTTGGGGCCAATCCATCCACCAACAAAGAGGTCAAGAGCAAGGTATATCATTACTGCGACAAAATACTTAACAGGATGGGAAGAAGCAAGACCAGTCAAAGACTGCAATGCAGAGACAAAAACACACTTATTGTTTGAGCAAGTGATCACCAAATTTGGCTATCCTAGGATTTTGATGAGTGACCAAGGTACTCACTTTATCAACAGTACTATCAGAGCTATGACATAGGTGTTTCAAGTCTACCATCAGAAGAGTACACCATACCATCCTCATGCAAATGGAACAGTAGAAGCCTTCAACAAGATCTTGGAGAATGCTCTGACAAAGATCTGCAATGTCAAGAGGGATGATTGGGACTTGAAAATACCAGCAGTAATATGGGCATACAGGACTACATGTAAGAAGCTGACAGGACAGACACCATTCAAGTTGGTGCATGGGTAAGAAGCGGTGGTGCCACTGGAATTCCTGGTACCCATTCTGAGCGTAGCAACAATCACCAACATGACAGAAAGAGGTGCAATAAAGAAAATATTAAATCAACTATTGGAGATGGAAGAGTATAGGATTCTGGTAGGATTTCACCAAGAGGTACAGAAGGCAAGAGACAAATCCTGGCATGCTAGACATATCAAGAGGAAAAGTTTCAAGGAAGGAGACCTAGTCTTTCTCTATGACAACAATTTTTTTCAACATCCCGATAAATTCAAAATGCATTGGCTGAGGCCATATGAAGTGAAGACTGTCACAGATGGGGGATTGGTACAACTAAAAGATTTGGGAGGAACCGAACTGAAATGAATGATCAATGGAAGTTGACTGAAACTGTACAGGGACAGTCGACCCCCTAACACTTAAAAGGTACAACGCAGTAAGAAACCATGTACATATTGTAGTATAGTAGAAACTGGGATAGAAAAATGACAAAAAGATGTAAAAAAGAGAAAAAGATGGAAAAATAAATACAAAAACAGAAAAGAAATAAATTACAAAAACAATGTGAAAAGTTGTGCGTAGTAATTACCATGATAGACATCAGAAGACCACGCGCAGTAAAAAGGGAAGTCGGTGTAAATGCACGCAAAAAATGAAAAGTGAACACAACTCGGTCTATAAAAGATGGAAAGCACATAGTATTCAACACTGAGAAAAATTTGGATCTTAGAGCGAGAAAAAGAATCTGTGCCCTAGCTACCAATTGACGAAGTAGCAAGCGAGGTTGTGAAAGTTGGAAAATATGACTCCATGAAAGTTTGGGTCACTGTGACAGTTTGTCCAGATTACCCGACAGAGCCAAAGGTGCAAAGAATGAATGTAGCAGCCGGAGAATACAGTTAAGCTCGAGGATGTTACCACCTCAGACCCAGACTATGTTAGCTCGACGTTGGTTGAGGGAGATCTTCCTATAGCGCATAAATGTGAGATAGGGCAGAGCTCCAGGACTGGGAACGATGCTTTGAACCCTAACCCTGAAGCATCTGCAAAACCTGATGACATAGTGGGACCGCAACAGTCCCAGGCACAAATGAAGTGTTGGTTGAATACATCACTGACCGACTAGAGTCTGGTAGGAAGGAAGAAGACACAGATGCAACAGAGGCAGACACATCTATTGCGGGGCATAAAAGAAAGACATTTAACAGTATGGAGATTACCCTCACTTTTCTCCTAGACGTAGTCCCCACTGTGGATGAAATGCTAGGAAAGGTACCCAAATTGAGGTGCACAGACCATGACGTGCACGACGCGACCAAATTTCCAGAGTTGGCCAAGAATAACTATTTGATTAACACAAGGGAAATTGGATCCCTAGGATGACTAGTGATGGAGCCAGCATAGTGGATCACAGGAATTTATAACTCAGGGATTATGAATCTTTTGGACATACTGCACTTTGGGCATGGTAAGAATGTCATCCTTTGCATCAAACAACCGGTCGCCTGGGTCCATGGAGGCATCCTATGGATGGATAGACCGATGCAGATCGACGTGGCATTGATTGTCAAGATCACATCACTGCCCACATTGGATGCATCGCTAGAAGAGTATCTAGATAACAAAGCACACAAGAAAGAACTAGAGGAACAAGTTAAAGTGCAGTTCAGCATGACCAAAGGAAGCAGAGGCGTTGTCATCAAAAACATTAATGACAATGTGATAAGGTTCACAAGAAAATTAATGGCGTGCAAGCTACTAAGGAAATGTCGCAGAGAGGAAGCGCCAGCAGGTGTGATTGTAGTTGTTGCGCAATACGCAAAGGGAGTGATGTTCATCTGAGCATCGTACATACTAAACCAGTTTCTACTTAACTGTCGCGACGTGCAGGAAAATGGAACTGAGTTAGATTACTCATGGCTAATAATATTGATAGCTTTGGCAGGGTAGCAGGAGCCCATGTTATCTGCATTCTTGGAAAGAGTGGGCAAATTCTATGCGGTCGTGTATGAGTCTCTTTGGAAAGCAAAGTATAACAAGATGTAGCAGGAAAACAACACTGTGTTTTCCATGTTGTTAGAAGAAATCCAACAGCACACAGGAATGTGTGGCGCATACATATGGAGGTAGCGTAGGAGACAGAGGGGATAGAAAAATTCAAGGAATCTCGACATCATATATGGATCCAAGCTACAGGGGATCCCAAAAAGGCGTGGCTAAAGATGCAGTATTGTGTCACTAGGGAGGAAGTGGAGTGGATTATCAAAGACTGGCCTGCGCAGTGGCAATCACTAGTAGCAAAACTAGCCACGAGGACAGGCACGACGCAGTCCTTCAAGCCCAAGGAAACGACTAAAGCAGGTTGATCAGCCCAAACAGGTAACCCCGCTGATAATAACAGAACAGCCACAGCGCGATCCCAACCAAGTGGAAGAAGCGTAGTACTAAAAAGGTCCTAGGAGAACGCCCACAGCAGCAAGAACAGGAAGTCGGCCACAAACTCGAAAAAATGAGATAACACAGGTCCCATAGGAAATAGGCCAAGGAAGAACAAGGGAGGTGCAACCCCATGGACATCAAGGCAGCCCGCGCAAGGAAAATATGCATGTAAGAAGAGGAAGTATGAAATAGAGGATGGGATGATGTAGAGCTTGTCGCAGATAAGGTCCAAGACATGAGTGAAGAAGTGGTCAAAACTGTAGTGGGGAAGAGGGAAGAGATTATGGCTAAGATCCTAGAAGTTCACAAAAACATATAGCAACTACAGAGTCGGGCAGAATCACGGGCCACCGTGCAGCAACAGGAGAAGGTACATAGGCCACCTACGCAAAAGAGGGAAAAAAGACTATGCAATTTGTTGTCCAGGGTAGGGAAACATTCACCATAACACGTCAAATGATCAGATTCGATCAAGAGACAATGCAAAAACCCCTGTAGGAGGTAGACCAAGTCAAGATGGTCATGGTTTACATACCAACAAAGGCCTTATACTGGCTACATGCTAGCGTCATGCAAGAAGTAAAGTCTAGGGTTCAGGCAGATGCCACAAATCTAGAGGTGGGCAGAGGGGTCACAGAGATGCTCCAGATAACATGCGACCAGTTGACTATGGAGAAGGAGGGAGAGAAAGAACGTGCAGAGAGATTGGAGCAAGGATTGACAATTACATACAACCAAATTTCGAACAACGCACAAGAAGTATAGAGAAGTGTAGAGGAGAAGATCAACCTCATCGCATAGACAATCGATCAGTACATGCAAGAGATCAAGGAATTAAAAGAGAAGCTCAACCCCATGACTCCTCCGGAGGTGAGAGAACAAAGGAAACAAGAAGCTACATTTCAAATAGACAAGATGAAGAAACAAGTTAGTGCAGTCGCATAATTGTTTGACCGAGCAGTGCAGCTCTGGACAATGCTGGAAGAGGATGAACAGGTTCAACTATGGAAGAAGAAAGAAAAAGTGCAGCTATCCAAGACCTTAAGCAGAGGCAGAAGACAATGAGTATCACATAATGCATGAAAGGTACTCAAGATATGAATAAGTTGTAGTCCAATTTGAAAGCAGCGCGGATGCAAAAACATGAGAGAGAAGAGAAAGTGGAACCACACCAGGAACAAGCAGCGAAGATTATCGTGCAGTTGGAGGGGGGAAAGAGAAACATGGTGCAGGCACACACAAAGAGCACAACATTGATCCATGAGGAGATCACAGTGTAGTCAGTAGAGGCACTGACAGGTAAAGATGCGAAGGTAAGAGAAAGAGGAAAGGAACTCGCAAACAAGTCCCACAACCTAGCAGAGGTTGTTCAGGGAGTGCGCACTGCCTAGGTGGATCGAGACGAGCCACATGTCTGTGTTGGGGGCCTGTTGGGTGCAGACCTATTTTGAGGAAATACCTATTTTTGGAAGGTAAAACCCAATTTTGGAGAAGAACAACTGGAAGGAAAAGCAACACGTAAGAGGAAAAGCCACATGCAAAGGAGGAAAGCATGCAAGGCGTGCATGTAGAAAAACCTAACCACGTTAGGGTTAGGGTTTTTGTAAGAGATTATAATGGTTGATAAGATGTAAATTAGTATAAATAAGTACCTAGGAGGTCTAGGTTGGGGTTCCTTGATATTGTTTAGTTCGGCTAGGAGAACTACTGTAAGATATGATATAATTTTGTAAGTCATTGAGTTGTAGGAGAGTCAAGTAGCTAGATATTAAGGGTTAGACCGTGGGCTAAGGAGCTTGGTGCGATCTAGTCAGCCTCACTCAGGTTGTGGAACCTATTTCGTGATTGTATGATCAGAATTGTAGTGCGCGCGGCGCCATATATTGCAGAAATATAAATAAAAGAGCCTTAGAAGCCAGATCTTTGTGAACGTAGCCCAGGAGGGGGTGAACCACGATAACACCTATGTTATGTGTGTTGTTTATTGTGTATTTACTTTATGTCAATACTTAGACTATGAATGGATGAATGAATACTTTTGTTAGATCTGTTAGAATGCATGCATAGGCTTAAAAGATGAACAAATCTTAAGAATAAATAGAAAGAACAATCAAATCAAGGCCTGAAGAAGAAGAAATACAATCCCAAATCCCCACTCTTTCCTAGATTGCAAGCACTTGAGCTTTGCAGTCATCCATAGAACTATCTTGGGTGAAACTGTGCAGTACATTCTGTGTGTTGTGTTGCCTTCTAGTTTACCAGAAGGGCAGATAGTTTTAGAGGGTTTTGTTGGAAACGTGTTCAGATTTGAACCTAGGTCAGCCCAAGTAGTGGATAGAGAGATTAATAACCAATAGGCTCCCACAAAATCTGGAAGATGTTGTCCACATACAATCACCGGTGGTTAGAGTTGATTCCACAAGTTCCACTATGTCAAGTTGACTCAATGGGACTTGACCTGACTGACTATCCATCCAACTCATAGTTGATTGCAGGGTTGGTTCATCCACCACCCGACTATCTTTGACTATTGGTCAACCGTCTGACTGACATGCACATATACTACTCGACCTACTAGTGTGGTGTGTTGGTTGATTGCCCGACCAACTGTTTCCAAATGTAGGTCGACCTCTCGGCTAATTGAACCTAGAATATGTGTGATGAACCATCAATGCTTGATCTTCCAGGACTGCATAGTTATAATGCATGTATGGTAATAAACCATTGTTAATGATTTTGAAGAAGTCCTACTATATCTACCTATACCTTAAACACTCTCGGTTGCACCTTGGGTGATATCTTCTTCTTTTTGGGAACATTGAATATGCTAATGCTACTATACTACAATTGAGCCTTTGTTGGTAATGCATGAGAAACTTGGTTTCGATCTAATGCTAATAAATGGTTATGTTTTCAAGGCCCATTTTTTGAAGGGAGATAACTATAGGATGAGTGGTAGGATTTATAAGTACATGATCCAAAATTGGTGGGAGAAAAGATTTGAATACTTGTCGTAAAAGAGGTTGAGTTGTGTGAATGGGATGCTTAGATGTGTCCAAAATATGTATTCTATGATGGCCCATCTCAAGAGTAGTATTTGGTGTTTTGGTATGGATTCTCTGTAAGTCTATACAAGTGGCTGAAGAGACTTGAGGAAGCTCCATAGTACAAAGATTGACAAAGAAAGAACACTTATTGAACCATTTCAAATATAATTCTGCTATAGTGAATAGATTCCCAGATTACTCATGCTGTGGGTTTTTGGGTTGAAAATACCGTAGAAGGGTATATTATAAAATTTTACTACAAAACTGCCAATCTTTTTCCAGAATAGAAGTGCTTAAGAAAGGAGATTCAGGTAGACTAGTGTGGGAAATCCCCCTCTAGATAAAGATATTTTTGGTAGAAGAGAGAATGTTTCCATTTACCCATGTAGACATGGTTGAGAAATTTCACTATGCCATGGGGGCTAGTTGGAACAATGTTGGTGAGTTGTAGGAAAATAGTAGAATGGGGGAGGGGGAATTAGAGACTGGTGAGGGGGATTAATGGGTTCTAAGGAGGTTCTCCATTCCAAATCGATAATGGAATAACTAGATGAAAGTAGTGTGGAAGAGAAGTGGGTAGGTACAAAAGGAAATTAGTGATGAAGGTAGTAATGAGGGAAGGCCAAAAGAGTTGTAGAAGCTAAGAAGATAAGGAGAGTTGTCCAACTCATGGTTAAGAGAGAGAGAATCCATATACATGAGCTTGGGTTATCCCTTTTAAAAGGGAGAGAGATGTTGCATAATATCTACACTTTGGTCTAGACTCTAATGAAGAATGTTGCATGTAGCTTTTTGACTACTAAAGTCTAGAAAGGTATACATACCCTAGCCCCTTCTAAGTTTGAACCTATGATCTCCAAAAAGAAAACACATGTTCTAAATCATTAGACCCACTAATATTGTATATGTATGCATGAAGAATACCACATACCATAGATATAAGTATTGCAACTCACCCATATCATACAAGGTATATCACGGAGGAATTGAAAAAATGATTACGTCAGCATGCTGGATGATGAGATTGACCACCGTGATGAGTCACACTTTTATTTTTGGTGATGAGCACCGACATGGTGTGAGT
This sequence comes from Picea engelmannii, assembly GCA_009831015.1. Classification (NCBI taxonomy): domain Eukaryota; kingdom Viridiplantae; phylum Streptophyta; class Pinopsida; order Pinales; family Pinaceae; genus Picea; species Picea engelmannii. Next base: position 417,693 of record ML798635.1, on the reverse strand, counting down.
CAGATTTCGATTGTGAGTAAAGATGCCAAAACTATCTCTTTCAAAACTTTGAGCTGTGCAGAACGTGGTAGACCGCGGACCATTAGGAAGGACCCCACATTGGTGGGGTAAATAATATGATTAGTCTTCTCGACATAAATATTCTCACTCGTTTTCTTTGCAGGAAGGACCCCACATTGGTGCAGTAAATAATAAATAGATAGTTACAGTTTCGTTTTTGGCAGAACATGGTAGACCCGCCGACGTGATTGGCAGAACGTGGTAGACCCGCCGATGCGTTGCATTTTTAATAATAAATATTTCTCTGTAAGCTTCGTGTTGTGCAGGACGTGGTAGACGCGCCGACGTGATTAGATAGAGTTACTGTTAGAATAGTCCAAATGTGGCTGTCTATTTCTTGAAAAGCTGTGTGTTGTGCAGAAAGTGGTAGACCCGCCGATCATTAGGAAGGACCCCACATTGGTACACAATAAATAATAAATAGATAGTTACAGTTTAGCTGAGACGTGGAAGTCTACAGAGCAGCTGGAAAAACTGACGGATGATATGTTTGATTGGCCTTTTCAAATATGTTTTTATATAAATATTTTTATTTTTTTCTCCTATTCAGTTTTAGTTTTGAATCAAAGATAATTTTCCAATATATATAGAGTTGAAGTCATTACAATAAACATATTATGAACTTTATTCATGTTATTTATGTGAATTGAATCCACGTGGGGAGGATAATAATCATTCCTTACAACCATTCAAATTAAATCCAATTAACATCTTTACTTTATCTTGATTTCATTTGTCTCTTTTAATATTATTTTATTTACGGATTAACTTTCCTTTGATTTCATGTTTCATTGAAAGATAAATGTGGCATTTTTCAATAATAAATATTTTCACCTTTCTAATTAAATTTCATTCATTACTTGTGATTTAATACGTGTATAGTAAATTTGTAAAAAAAATTTGCAATACTCCTAACACTTTCTATTCCATGTAGCTTCCTATAGTTACATATGTTTCTATTGCACAATTTTGGATTTTTAGGGTTTTTAAAGAATGGGTGGTAGTGGTAGCAAATGTATGAAATGGTAGATGGAGGATGTGGCATAAATGGAGTTGAGTGAAACACTGATATATATGATGGATGAATGTTGTATGGCCATTATGGTTTTTATATGGAGGATAGGTATGGTGGTGGAAATGTTGGAAGGAAGTGGTGGAAAGGATGATTGGAGCCTTGAAGAGTATAAATACAATATCATGAAGGGTTCCATATATCTGCAACATTGTTTTGATCATTTTATAGTGTAGAAATTATGATTGTGTCTTTGAGAAGAATTGAAATTGTATTTGTCTATAGGTGCACCTGTTGTTGTCATTTTGAAGTTGATTTTGAGTGTCTTTGCTAGGATTGTTGACTATGTTGATACCTCCTTTGTTTGATGCAACTGATTTGCAATGTCTAATTAGTCAAAAGGACTAATATGATATCTTGTATGTGATGATTAAGTTTTCCTTTTGATGTTGAAGTTGTGAAGTATCTGTACAGATTTTGTACAATATATGTGCATAGCCATAATATTGCTAGTGTGGACAAAAGATTATTGTATATACCTATTGGTGTTGATGCATAATCATCATATTGTTGGTTTTGACCATAAGAATATCAGTGTGTTGTTATACTTTGACAATAGACGAATGCATTGTTTTGTTATCCTCGGAAAGAACAAATTGCTTTATATTGTAATTGTGACACATAGTGGTTTTGCAAGATGGATGATGATGATAACGATGGTCATTGTGGTGTTGTTACATGTTTGTTGGGTATGGTGTAATGGATTTGTGAGGTGGGTAATGATGATGATGAAGATGTGGATGAAATGGAGGATATGAAGGAAGTGTGAAGTATGGATGGGTTATGAAATGGAACATGATGAGACTTACAAATAGTATGTAT
>ML798635.1:398851-415639 GCA_009831015.1 Picea engelmannii | reverse complement strand
ATGAACCAGAGGTTGAACTCATGACATAATACCAACAACAGAATAGACAGATAGTGAAAGAACCACTATCATTCTATCATGTGCAAGAATAAGCACCAGATGAAGATGATCTATGCAACATTCATATTACAGAAATTGAGGGAGAAAGAGAGGTGGAAGGTCCATCTCTAGAATCAGAAGTATTTATTGCGCCAATTAAGGTGAATAAAGTCAACATTGGGACAACTGATAATCCCAAAATGGACAGCATTGGAGACTACTGGGATGGACAAATAGTACAAAGATTAACAGAGTTACTGTGCAAATATAGTGACATGTTCCCAACGACCTTTATAGAGATGAAAGGAATAGCAGGAGAGCTACAAGAGAGGAAGATACCTCTCAATCCCGAGGCCAGATATGTCAGACAAAGACCTTATAGACTAAATCCAATATATAAGTAGAAGGTGAAAGCAGAATTGACAGAATGTTGGAAGCTGGTATCATAGAACCAGTGGAGGAATCTCAATGGATAAGCCCTATGGTAGTCCAAGAGAAGAAACAAGGCAGGATAAGGATTTGTGTAGATCCCAGTAAACTGAATGATGCGTTCCTACATGATCCTTTCCCCACACCGTTTACAAATGAAGTCATAGAGAATGTGGGAGGCCAAGAAGCATACTCATTTACAGATGGATTCTCAGGCTACCATCAGATCAAGATAGCTCCAAAAGATGGGTATAAGATTAATTTTTCCACATAATGGGGATCCTACCCATACACGGTCATGCCTTTTGGGATAAAGAATGCACCAGCTATATTCTCAATAGTAGTCATAACTACTTTCAAGGAGTTCATACATCAGTTTTTAGAAGTATATCTAGATGATTGGATTGTATATAGTATGTTAAAATACCATGTAGAAGTGTTAAGGCTAGTGTTGGAAAGATGCAGGAAGTGTCAGATATCATTGAAGATCAAGAAGTGCATTTTTGGGACACCCTTTGGAATATTTTTGGGCCATATAGTGTGGAAACAAGGCCTGCTAGTAGATCCTGCCAAGATTGCAATTATTGTCAAATTACCACCATCAAAATCAGTTGACCAGTTGAGAGCAACATTGGTAAATATAGGTTATTACAAAAATTTTATAAAAGGGTATGCACAAATTATTGTGCCAATGGAAAAAATGTTAAAGAATGATATTAAATTTCAGTGGAATGAGGACTGTCAACAAGGTTTGGACACCCTAAAAAAAAAGTTGGTCACAACACCTACTCTAGTATTCCCGGATTGGGAAAAGACTTTTGATGTGCATGTAAATGCATTAGCTATAGCACTTGGAGCAATTATGGCACAGCCAGGAGTAGGAGATTTGGACCATCCTATAGAATTTGCAAGAAGAAAAATATCATAATCAGAGAAGAACTACAATACTAAGGAAAGAGAAGGCCTAGATATGGTCTATGCACTTCAGAAGTTCAGACATTACTTACTAGGAAAACACTTTAAAATTTTCACAGATCATTCAGCCCTCAAATACCTTGTCAACAAGCCAGTGTTGGGGGGGAGCATCTGTAGATGGCTACTGTTATTTAAATAATTTGACTTTGAATTAATAGTCAAACTAGGGAAGTTGAATGAAGGACTTGATCACCTGTCAGGGGTAATGAATGGAGAAGAACCTACCAACTTGGAAGACAACTTCCCTAATGCACAGTTATTTTCAGTACAAGTAGATGATGAATATTTTGCTAACATTATTGAATACTTGAGTACAAGGATTGCACCACAAGAATTTAACACTACGCAGAAGAAAAATCTGGTAGTCAGAGCTGTAGACTATCAACTGATTGCAGGACATTTATACAAGATGGGTGCAGGCAACATTTTGAGAAGATGTGTATTAGAACATGAAAGGCCTAGAATTTTGGCAGAATCTCATGAGGGAATAGTTGGAGGACATTATGCAGGAAAAGATACAGTGCAAAAGGTATTCCGTGCAGGACTATGGTGGCCAATAATTCACATAGATGCTAAGGAATACTACCAGAAATGTGATGTTTTTTAGAGGGTGGGAAAACCCAAGAGAAGGGACGAGATGTCCCTAAGACCACAAGTAACTTTGCAGGTATTTGAAAAATGGGAAATAGACATTTTGGGGCCAATCCATCCACCAACAAAGAGGTCAAGAGCAAGGTATATCATTACTGCGACAAAATACTTAACAGGATGGGAAGAAGCAAGACCAGTCAAAGACTGCAATGCAGAGACAAAAACACACTTATTGTTTGAGCAAGTGATCACCAAATTTGGCTATCCTAGGATTTTGATGAGTGACCAAGGTACTCACTTTATCAACAGTACTATCAGAGCTATGACATAGGTGTTTCAAGTCTACCATCAGAAGAGTACACCATACCATCCTCATGCAAATGGAACAGTAGAAGCCTTCAACAAGATCTTGGAGAATGCTCTGACAAAGATCTGCAATGTCAAGAGGGATGATTGGGACTTGAAAATACCAGCAGTAATATGGGCATACAGGACTACATGTAAGAAGCTGACAGGACAGACACCATTCAAGTTGGTGCATGGGTAAGAAGCGGTGGTGCCACTGGAATTCCTGGTACCCATTCTGAGCGTAGCAACAATCACCAACATGACAGAAAGAGGTGCAATAAAGAAAATATTAAATCAACTATTGGAGATGGAAGAGTATAGGATTCTGGTAGGATTTCACCAAGAGGTACAGAAGGCAAGAGACAAATCCTGGCATGCTAGACATATCAAGAGGAAAAGTTTCAAGGAAGGAGACCTAGTCTTTCTCTATGACAACAATTTTTTTCAACATCCCGATAAATTCAAAATGCATTGGCTGAGGCCATATGAAGTGAAGACTGTCACAGATGGGGGATTGGTACAACTAAAAGATTTGGGAGGAACCGAACTGAAATGAATGATCAATGGAAGTTGACTGAAACTGTACAGGGACAGTCGACCCCCTAACACTTAAAAGGTACAACGCAGTAAGAAACCATGTACATATTGTAGTATAGTAGAAACTGGGATAGAAAAATGACAAAAAGATGTAAAAAAGAGAAAAAGATGGAAAAATAAATACAAAAACAGAAAAGAAATAAATTACAAAAACAATGTGAAAAGTTGTGCGTAGTAATTACCATGATAGACATCAGAAGACCACGCGCAGTAAAAAGGGAAGTCGGTGTAAATGCACGCAAAAAATGAAAAGTGAACACAACTCGGTCTATAAAAGATGGAAAGCACATAGTATTCAACACTGAGAAAAATTTGGATCTTAGAGCGAGAAAAAGAATCTGTGCCCTAGCTACCAATTGACGAAGTAGCAAGCGAGGTTGTGAAAGTTGGAAAATATGACTCCATGAAAGTTTGGGTCACTGTGACAGTTTGTCCAGATTACCCGACAGAGCCAAAGGTGCAAAGAATGAATGTAGCAGCCGGAGAATACAGTTAAGCTCGAGGATGTTACCACCTCAGACCCAGACTATGTTAGCTCGACGTTGGTTGAGGGAGATCTTCCTATAGCGCATAAATGTGAGATAGGGCAGAGCTCCAGGACTGGGAACGATGCTTTGAACCCTAACCCTGAAGCATCTGCAAAACCTGATGACATAGTGGGACCGCAACAGTCCCAGGCACAAATGAAGTGTTGGTTGAATACATCACTGACCGACTAGAGTCTGGTAGGAAGGAAGAAGACACAGATGCAACAGAGGCAGACACATCTATTGCGGGGCATAAAAGAAAGACATTTAACAGTATGGAGATTACCCTCACTTTTCTCCTAGACGTAGTCCCCACTGTGGATGAAATGCTAGGAAAGGTACCCAAATTGAGGTGCACAGACCATGACGTGCACGACGCGACCAAATTTCCAGAGTTGGCCAAGAATAACTATTTGATTAACACAAGGGAAATTGGATCCCTAGGATGACTAGTGATGGAGCCAGCATAGTGGATCACAGGAATTTATAACTCAGGGATTATGAATCTTTTGGACATACTGCACTTTGGGCATGGTAAGAATGTCATCCTTTGCATCAAACAACCGGTCGCCTGGGTCCATGGAGGCATCCTATGGATGGATAGACCGATGCAGATCGACGTGGCATTGATTGTCAAGATCACATCACTGCCCACATTGGATGCATCGCTAGAAGAGTATCTAGATAACAAAGCACACAAGAAAGAACTAGAGGAACAAGTTAAAGTGCAGTTCAGCATGACCAAAGGAAGCAGAGGCGTTGTCATCAAAAACATTAATGACAATGTGATAAGGTTCACAAGAAAATTAATGGCGTGCAAGCTACTAAGGAAATGTCGCAGAGAGGAAGCGCCAGCAGGTGTGATTGTAGTTGTTGCGCAATACGCAAAGGGAGTGATGTTCATCTGAGCATCGTACATACTAAACCAGTTTCTACTTAACTGTCGCGACGTGCAGGAAAATGGAACTGAGTTAGATTACTCATGGCTAATAATATTGATAGCTTTGGCAGGGTAGCAGGAGCCCATGTTATCTGCATTCTTGGAAAGAGTGGGCAAATTCTATGCGGTCGTGTATGAGTCTCTTTGGAAAGCAAAGTATAACAAGATGTAGCAGGAAAACAACACTGTGTTTTCCATGTTGTTAGAAGAAATCCAACAGCACACAGGAATGTGTGGCGCATACATATGGAGGTAGCGTAGGAGACAGAGGGGATAGAAAAATTCAAGGAATCTCGACATCATATATGGATCCAAGCTACAGGGGATCCCAAAAAGGCGTGGCTAAAGATGCAGTATTGTGTCACTAGGGAGGAAGTGGAGTGGATTATCAAAGACTGGCCTGCGCAGTGGCAATCACTAGTAGCAAAACTAGCCACGAGGACAGGCACGACGCAGTCCTTCAAGCCCAAGGAAACGACTAAAGCAGGTTGATCAGCCCAAACAGGTAACCCCGCTGATAATAACAGAACAGCCACAGCGCGATCCCAACCAAGTGGAAGAAGCGTAGTACTAAAAAGGTCCTAGGAGAACGCCCACAGCAGCAAGAACAGGAAGTCGGCCACAAACTCGAAAAAATGAGATAACACAGGTCCCATAGGAAATAGGCCAAGGAAGAACAAGGGAGGTGCAACCCCATGGACATCAAGGCAGCCCGCGCAAGGAAAATATGCATGTAAGAAGAGGAAGTATGAAATAGAGGATGGGATGATGTAGAGCTTGTCGCAGATAAGGTCCAAGACATGAGTGAAGAAGTGGTCAAAACTGTAGTGGGGAAGAGGGAAGAGATTATGGCTAAGATCCTAGAAGTTCACAAAAACATATAGCAACTACAGAGTCGGGCAGAATCACGGGCCACCGTGCAGCAACAGGAGAAGGTACATAGGCCACCTACGCAAAAGAGGGAAAAAAGACTATGCAATTTGTTGTCCAGGGTAGGGAAACATTCACCATAACACGTCAAATGATCAGATTCGATCAAGAGACAATGCAAAAACCCCTGTAGGAGGTAGACCAAGTCAAGATGGTCATGGTTTACATACCAACAAAGGCCTTATACTGGCTACATGCTAGCGTCATGCAAGAAGTAAAGTCTAGGGTTCAGGCAGATGCCACAAATCTAGAGGTGGGCAGAGGGGTCACAGAGATGCTCCAGATAACATGCGACCAGTTGACTATGGAGAAGGAGGGAGAGAAAGAACGTGCAGAGAGATTGGAGCAAGGATTGACAATTACATACAACCAAATTTCGAACAACGCACAAGAAGTATAGAGAAGTGTAGAGGAGAAGATCAACCTCATCGCATAGACAATCGATCAGTACATGCAAGAGATCAAGGAATTAAAAGAGAAGCTCAACCCCATGACTCCTCCGGAGGTGAGAGAACAAAGGAAACAAGAAGCTACATTTCAAATAGACAAGATGAAGAAACAAGTTAGTGCAGTCGCATAATTGTTTGACCGAGCAGTGCAGCTCTGGACAATGCTGGAAGAGGATGAACAGGTTCAACTATGGAAGAAGAAAGAAAAAGTGCAGCTATCCAAGACCTTAAGCAGAGGCAGAAGACAATGAGTATCACATAATGCATGAAAGGTACTCAAGATATGAATAAGTTGTAGTCCAATTTGAAAGCAGCGCGGATGCAAAAACATGAGAGAGAAGAGAAAGTGGAACCACACCAGGAACAAGCAGCGAAGATTATCGTGCAGTTGGAGGGGGGAAAGAGAAACATGGTGCAGGCACACACAAAGAGCACAACATTGATCCATGAGGAGATCACAGTGTAGTCAGTAGAGGCACTGACAGGTAAAGATGCGAAGGTAAGAGAAAGAGGAAAGGAACTCGCAAACAAGTCCCACAACCTAGCAGAGGTTGTTCAGGGAGTGCGCACTGCCTAGGTGGATCGAGACGAGCCACATGTCTGTGTTGGGGGCCTGTTGGGTGCAGACCTATTTTGAGGAAATACCTATTTTTGGAAGGTAAAACCCAATTTTGGAGAAGAACAACTGGAAGGAAAAGCAACACGTAAGAGGAAAAGCCACATGCAAAGGAGGAAAGCATGCAAGGCGTGCATGTAGAAAAACCTAACCACGTTAGGGTTAGGGTTTTTGTAAGAGATTATAATGGTTGATAAGATGTAAATTAGTATAAATAAGTACCTAGGAGGTCTAGGTTGGGGTTCCTTGATATTGTTTAGTTCGGCTAGGAGAACTACTGTAAGATATGATATAATTTTGTAAGTCATTGAGTTGTAGGAGAGTCAAGTAGCTAGATATTAAGGGTTAGACCGTGGGCTAAGGAGCTTGGTGCGATCTAGTCAGCCTCACTCAGGTTGTGGAACCTATTTCGTGATTGTATGATCAGAATTGTAGTGCGCGCGGCGCCATATATTGCAGAAATATAAATAAAAGAGCCTTAGAAGCCAGATCTTTGTGAACGTAGCCCAGGAGGGGGTGAACCACGATAACACCTATGTTATGTGTGTTGTTTATTGTGTATTTACTTTATGTCAATACTTAGACTATGAATGGATGAATGAATACTTTTGTTAGATCTGTTAGAATGCATGCATAGGCTTAAAAGATGAACAAATCTTAAGAATAAATAGAAAGAACAATCAAATCAAGGCCTGAAGAAGAAGAAATACAATCCCAAATCCCCACTCTTTCCTAGATTGCAAGCACTTGAGCTTTGCAGTCATCCATAGAACTATCTTGGGTGAAACTGTGCAGTACATTCTGTGTGTTGTGTTGCCTTCTAGTTTACCAGAAGGGCAGATAGTTTTAGAGGGTTTTGTTGGAAACGTGTTCAGATTTGAACCTAGGTCAGCCCAAGTAGTGGATAGAGAGATTAATAACCAATAGGCTCCCACAAAATCTGGAAGATGTTGTCCACATACAATCACCGGTGGTTAGAGTTGATTCCACAAGTTCCACTATGTCAAGTTGACTCAATGGGACTTGACCTGACTGACTATCCATCCAACTCATAGTTGATTGCAGGGTTGGTTCATCCACCACCCGACTATCTTTGACTATTGGTCAACCGTCTGACTGACATGCACATATACTACTCGACCTACTAGTGTGGTGTGTTGGTTGATTGCCCGACCAACTGTTTCCAAATGTAGGTCGACCTCTCGGCTAATTGAACCTAGAATATGTGTGATGAACCATCAATGCTTGATCTTCCAGGACTGCATAGTTATAATGCATGTATGGTAATAAACCATTGTTAATGATTTTGAAGAAGTCCTACTATATCTACCTATACCTTAAACACTCTCGGTTGCACCTTGGGTGATATCTTCTTCTTTTTGGGAACATTGAATATGCTAATGCTACTATACTACAATTGAGCCTTTGTTGGTAATGCATGAGAAACTTGGTTTCGATCTAATGCTAATAAATGGTTATGTTTTCAAGGCCCATTTTTTGAAGGGAGATAACTATAGGATGAGTGGTAGGATTTATAAGTACATGATCCAAAATTGGTGGGAGAAAAGATTTGAATACTTGTCGTAAAAGAGGTTGAGTTGTGTGAATGGGATGCTTAGATGTGTCCAAAATATGTATTCTATGATGGCCCATCTCAAGAGTAGTATTTGGTGTTTTGGTATGGATTCTCTGTAAGTCTATACAAGTGGCTGAAGAGACTTGAGGAAGCTCCATAGTACAAAGATTGACAAAGAAAGAACACTTATTGAACCATTTCAAATATAATTCTGCTATAGTGAATAGATTCCCAGATTACTCATGCTGTGGGTTTTTGGGTTGAAAATACCGTAGAAGGGTATATTATAAAATTTTACTACAAAACTGCCAATCTTTTTCCAGAATAGAAGTGCTTAAGAAAGGAGATTCAGGTAGACTAGTGTGGGAAATCCCCCTCTAGATAAAGATATTTTTGGTAGAAGAGAGAATGTTTCCATTTACCCATGTAGACATGGTTGAGAAATTTCACTATGCCATGGGGGCTAGTTGGAACAATGTTGGTGAGTTGTAGGAAAATAGTAGAATGGGGGAGGGGGAATTAGAGACTGGTGAGGGGGATTAATGGGTTCTAAGGAGGTTCTCCATTCCAAATCGATAATGGAATAACTAGATGAAAGTAGTGTGGAAGAGAAGTGGGTAGGTACAAAAGGAAATTAGTGATGAAGGTAGTAATGAGGGAAGGCCAAAAGAGTTGTAGAAGCTAAGAAGATAAGGAGAGTTGTCCAACTCATGGTTAAGAGAGAGAGAATCCATATACATGAGCTTGGGTTATCCCTTTTAAAAGGGAGAGAGATGTTGCATAATATCTACACTTTGGTCTAGACTCTAATGAAGAATGTTGCATGTAGCTTTTTGACTACTAAAGTCTAGAAAGGTATACATACCCTAGCCCCTTCTAAGTTTGAACCTATGATCTCCAAAAAGAAAACACATGTTCTAAATCATTAGACCCACTAATATTGTATATGTATGCATGAAGAATACCACATACCATAGATATAAGTATTGCAACTCACCCATATCATACAAGGTATATCACGGAGGAATTGAAAAAATGATTACGTCAGCATGCTGGATGATGAGATTGACCACCGTGATGAGTCACACTTTTATTTTTGGTGATGAGCACCGACATGGTGTGAGTCAGATTTCGATTGTGAGTAAAGATGCCAAAACTATCTCTTTCAAAACTTTGAGCTGTGCAGAACGTGGTAGACCGCGGACCATTAGGAAGGACCCCACATTGGTGGGGTAAATAATATGATTAGTCTTCTCGACATAAATATTCTCACTCGTTTTCTTTGCAGGAAGGACCCCACATTGGTGCAGTAAATAATAAATAGATAGTTACAGTTTCGTTTTTGGCAGAACATGGTAGACCCGCCGACGTGATTGGCAGAACGTGGTAGACCCGCCGATGCGTTGCATTTTTAATAATAAATATTTCTCTGTAAGCTTCGTGTTGTGCAGGACGTGGTAGACGCGCCGACGTGATTAGATAGAGTTACTGTTAGAATAGTCCAAATGTGGCTGTCTATTTCTTGAAAAGCTGTGTGTTGTGCAGAAAGTGGTAGACCCGCCGATCATTAGGAAGGACCCCACATTGGTACACAATAAATAATAAATAGATAGTTACAGTTTAGCTGAGACGTGGAAGTCTACAGAGCAGCTGGAAAAACTGACGGATGATATGTTTGATTGGCCTTTTCAAATATGTTTTTATATAAATATTTTTATTTTTTTCTCCTATTCAGTTTTAGTTTTGAATCAAAGATAATTTTCCAATATATATAGAGTTGAAGTCATTACAATAAACATATTATGAACTTTATTCATGTTATTTATGTGAATTGAATCCACGTGGGGAGGATAATAATCATTCCTTACAACCATTCAAATTAAATCCAATTAACATCTTTACTTTATCTTGATTTCATTTGTCTCTTTTAATATTATTTTATTTACGGATTAACTTTCCTTTGATTTCATGTTTCATTGAAAGATAAATGTGGCATTTTTCAATAATAAATATTTTCACCTTTCTAATTAAATTTCATTCATTACTTGTGATTTAATACGTGTATAGTAAATTTGTAAAAAAAATTTGCAATACTCCTAACACTTTCTATTCCATGTAGCTTCCTATAGTTACATATGTTTCTATTGCACAATTTTGGATTTTTAGGGTTTTTAAAGAATGGGTGGTAGTGGTAGCAAATGTATGAAATGGTAGATGGAGGATGTGGCATAAATGGAGTTGAGTGAAACACTGATATATATGATGGATGAATGTTGTATGGCCATTATGGTTTTTATATGGAGGATAGGTATGGTGGTGGAAATGTTGGAAGGAAGTGGTGGAAAGGATGATTGGAGCCTTGAAGAGTATAAATACAATATCATGAAGGGTTCCATATATCTGCAACATTGTTTTGATCATTTTATAGTGTAGAAATTATGATTGTGTCTTTGAGAAGAATTGAAATTGTATTTGTCTATAGGTGCACCTGTTGTTGTCATTTTGAAGTTGATTTTGAGTGTCTTTGCTAGGATTGTTGACTATGTTGATACCTCCTTTGTTTGATGCAACTGATTTGCAATGTCTAATTAGTCAAAAGGACTAATATGATATCTTGTATGTGATGATTAAGTTTTCCTTTTGATGTTGAAGTTGTGAAGTATCTGTACAGATTTTGTACAATATATGTGCATAGCCATAATATTGCTAGTGTGGACAAAAGATTATTGTATATACCTATTGGTGTTGATGCATAATCATCATATTGTTGGTTTTGACCATAAGAATATCAGTGTGTTGTTATACTTTGACAATAGACGAATGCATTGTTTTGTTATCCTCGGAAAGAACAAATTGCTTTATATTGTAATTGTGACACATAGTGGTTTTGCAAGATGGATGATGATGATAACGATGGTCATTGTGGTGTTGTTACATGTTTGTTGGGTATGGTGTAATGGATTTGTGAGGTGGGTAATGATGATGATGAAGATGTGGATGAAATGGAGGATATGAAGGAAGTGTGAAGTATGGATGGGTTATGAAATGGAACATGATGAGACTTACAAATAGTATGTATCATGTTGCTTTATTGGCATGCTTTTGTAATGGTTGTATATTGATCCCTTTTTGTTTTTCTGTTGTTGTAGCGTATTTGAAGTTCTTTATCCCTTGTTCTAGTTTGAGCCTTGTTGCCAACCCTACATAATTTTTGCCTTGTAAAGTGACAAATGACAATTCTTGTAGCTGCCGACACCTCCTTCTGTAAATATTTCTATTTGAAGGTGACTTGTGGGTTGTAAGAAGATGTTTTGATTGTTTCTATTTATTTTATTTTGTGTTTTCATACTTCATTCATGACTGAAAGCATGAATGAAGCATTAAAACTTATAATCGTATTGCAATTGTATCTAAAGCTTGGTTTTTGGAAGGGTCATTGTGCTTACAACTCTTTTAATGAATGTTGTTTTTGCTTTGAATCTTATCATATATCAAGGAAAAAAAATGTTTTGAGTTACTCATGGACTATAAGCTGATATTTTGGAGGCTTTGTATACCAAGAATCGATTGGCATGGACGATAGGCTTGTTTCTTTTAAAATTCTTGGTAAGTCGATTTTGATTTTAAATTTTCGATGTGCTTTGGCTTGTAAAACGCATCCTTTCCTAACCTTTGCAATTCGATCACACTCATCACATAGCGTGGGAATTTAACATACCAAGATCATACCCTGTACATCATTTTAGCTAGCAAGTTGATCTGAAAGGCCTCTCATTACAAGCTAGGGTCTTGAGCCATGCTTTGTATTATAAAAATTCATTACCAGAAACACCCAATTTTCATGAATGTAAACCCCATTGCTTATCTTATGGTTTCCTTGGTGTGTTCCTAATTTTTTTTCCATCATTTTAGCTCGGGCTTACCTCCTAGCATTGCCATCTAAACCCACAGTTGGTCTATTCGCTCTTGTTACAGTCTGTTCAATCTCGTTTTTGCTTGCCAAAGACACGATTTTGCGGGAGAGATTCTGAGCAAACCACTACAAATTAGAACAAACCCTTTAAAACCTAGAACGAAAATGAAGCCATTTACCTTCATCGTGGAAAGATTCTTAAAAAATAATACAGTTTCAGAGGTATGCTTCGTTTTTTGGACAACATTTTTTTAGAAATTTTGTTTTGCTTGAGTTTTCCTTTTCTTTCCCTTTCCTCTCTGTGGGTGTGAAGATATGCAAAAAATGGCTAAACTCTATCATAAATAGAAGAAAAAATCTGCTATCAAAGTCCTGTGTGTTAATCTACACAATTTCTATCTCTTCGCTCAACCAAACTTCGCTCCTTGGCTAATCTCCAGGGGTAAGAAACCATGGTGTCGTTGTTTTCTTTAGAATAACTTTGGAACATGTAAGGGATATGTAGAAAAAAAAGTTTCTCTCCTACTCTTGTTTCTGAGTTTGATCAAGGTTTCATTTACAAATCAATAATTTGGTTTTAATTTGATAAACAAGAGGATTAAGCAGGCTGGATAATACTCAACCAATTTCACTATTTTAAATCCAGATTTGTAGGTATCCTCTTGGTCAAATTGCAGAGATAGTAAATAGTTTTTTGTTTTTTGTTTTTGATTTGATTGTGATTTGAAAATAAAACAAATTAGATTTTATTTTTTTTTTATTTGGATTTTTTCTTTCCTATTTCAGCTAGCTACAAAAACCTATAGTTTGTCTTTTTTTTTTAAATTAGTTTAAATTCAAGTCATCTTTAAATAAAAATTAGTAATTAGTTATTAATAATTATCTAACATTGCTCTCATTTCATTTTTTCAGGGTAGAATGTATCTGATGTTGAGATAATGGGATGGAGCATGCTGGACTTAGTTGATTTGTTATCTCTTTATGCTTATTTTGTATTTGGATAAAAACTTTCATAGATTCTGAAAGATATAGTAGATCATGAGAGTTTTCAGGCCTCCTATATTTGTAAAGTTTCAGATTTTTTTGAGATCTACTCCTATCTTAGAAGATCGGAAGTTAAGCTTCAATAAACTCTTTAAATACTCTGTACTTTGTAATGAAAACTATCCTCGCCTGGGGCAGAAGATGGACATTTGATTTACAAACTTTAATGGAACAACAATGCACATTTCGGCTTTAGCTTCTTGTGGATGGTGTCTTCATTTAAGTTTATGTTTATCTTGATATGATAGTAAGTTTTGATAGCTTTAGTCTTCATGATTTATTATGTTATTGGGATAATTCCTTTATAAATGTTGCCCATAACTAATGCTTCAGATATTAATCGTGTGATCATCTATTCAGTTTAATTACAAGATTTCTCCTTTAATTTTCATTGAAAGATTAAATGCAAGCATGTTTGCTAACATATTTTTCTTAATGCAATTACTTGCAATCATGAGATCACAATGACTAATTGCATCTCTCATTCTGTTATTAAAACTCAACAATCAACATATTGTTCTGCATTTATTCCGAACAATTTCAAGATTCATTGCAGGTTTATCTCTTGGACAAGCTGGCTAGATGTTCTCTAATCATACATATGTTTGGATGCATGCCGATTAGCTCATTAACATGTTAGTTTATTTATTTTTGTCGTTTGTTTGTCTTTGAAAATCAAATATATGGTTTGGCTTTGACCATCCATATACTTCTATTTCATAGTATATTTTTCTATTTTGGTTTAGATTAATAAAGAGAAAACAGAAAAAATATCTTATGTGCTTTCTTTATCTGCTTTTGTTAAAGAAGTCATTTTCATAGAGTTTAGTAATTTTAGATTAAAACTTGTAGCTTGTAAATAATGTATATAAATGAGAGTTATTTATCTTTTGCTTAAATGCGTCCATTACATTCACATTAGAGCATATGTACATATATATAGTATTTAGTAATTAGTAATTTATTTCTTTTGTTTTATTTCATTTCTTTTAGGATTCTTAGATTGGCCAACAAAGCCATTAAACCCGTCAGAACGAGTTATACCAAACGGCTTGGGTTACTTAGACAACCCCAGACTGGACTCGCACTTCCAATTGATGGATGGTCATTTTTGTCCGTCAACAAATGGTGCTAGAAGGAGGGTCGACTGACAAGATGGCCTTGTAGGATCTTTTTTTTTTCAAATGTATTCAATTTTCCCATGGCTCCCCAAATCACTATGTTGGAACATGCTTTCTACTTCTCACTACCAGTTATTCCCAACAAGACAACTAATCTCTTTTCAGAACTCACCTTCGATGGTGAAGGGAACACATCTACAATAGACCATATTTCTAAATTTCTTTATGAATGTTTAAGACATAAGATCATTGATCCTAATGTTACATGCAGATTGTTCTCTCTCACTTTATGAGATCGAGTTAAATGTTGGTTTGAATCTTTTCTAGCTGATTCAATTTGTTCTTTGTCTGAGTTTGTAATTGAGTTTTTATCAGACTTTAACAATTATTCTTATGATGAATAAAGTGATGAATTAAGTTACTTAAGGAAAGAAAACGATGAATCTTTTGATAATTTTGCAATTAGGTTCATTCATGTTTGTACTAGGTTCCCTTTGAAAGAAATGTCGCTTATTAATGAGTGCTTTAAATATCTCATTTCTCTCTCAGACGAGCCAGATCAATTAATTGTTAACCAATATGAATTGAGAACTAACACTCAATCTCAAGATGGTTCAGATTTTGATGTTGATCTTGAAGATTTTGAAGCACCACAATTTTTGTCAACTTCTTTCATTTTGGAAAATCATGAGCAACATCATCCTTTACAAAATGCAATTGTCACATCTAATCTTTATTTTCAAACAATCTCTCCTCCCATCGAAGAAGGAGCCTTGACTTTAAAAGACGTCAGTTGTCACACTCTCATAGATTTTATAACTATTTCTAAAGTAAAAGAGGTTGAATTTGAAGTTGATAATCATGTGGATGATAAACTTGCCCCTAATTTAGTTGAACAGATCCATGATCAATCAATAGGAGACAAAATCATTAGTCATACCATTAATCAACCTTCTATGTCTAGTGATTTGCCTTCAATTTTTCCCTTGCATGATGAACCAAATTATTTCTTAAAAACTGTCTCGTATTATTTGAAAGAGAATGAAAAAGAGGATGATTAGTTTATACAAGGAGAGGGGAAAAAACCAGATTTTGAAACGCATATACCTATCATTTCAAGAGATGCATTCTGTCTCCTTAATTCTTCTACATATTATTCCTTGTACCCTGATATTTTTTATCCTAATGTTGTGCGATTACATGTTCCATATTACCTTGGAGAGAATTCAACATTATGTAATCAGGTACAAAGAGATTACCGAATAGAAGATAAAGAGGGAAATAATTCTTCCCATGAAGATATTAATTTTTGTTCTCATCAATTATTTGTGGGTAAATCAAGAAATGATTTGAAAGAATCCCGAATTGCATCTTCCATTGATACATCCCAATTTGTGTTTCGACAAGGATCTAAATTTTTCCATGATCAATTATTTGAGGTTGAAAAATATAATCGGCCAAATATTACTACCAATGATGTTTTATCGGTCGTTCCATCTAGTTCACCTCAAATAGTTAACCTTGAAATATCTAAACTCAATACAAAGTTTCAAGAGAATGAAACACTTATTTTCCGATTGAGAAACATGATAAGTTCTCGCCATCTTGTTCCGACCTTTTTACAAGATTCTTTCCTTGATAGTCTAATACTTTATTCTCACCAGGAATATTTCTCGCATGTGAATTCTTTCAAACCATCCAATGTTAGTAATTGCATGTATCATGATAGTATTGCAGATTGGTTGGAGTATTCATATCTCTAAAAGTTCCCATGGAATGGTAAGATTATCTTCACTTTATTTAGAGATCAAGGAGGTAACTTCAACACACTCATTTTATATCCTTCAGATGGAGAAAATATGGAATGAAAGGAAGATTGTCAGGATGATGGGGCACTTCGGTTTAGGCCGATGGTTATGTCAGGTCCCTATAACTCTCACAACCTTCATAATCTCATTCTTTCATATTGTTGTAACCCATATAATGAAAAAATTGTCGAATGGCTGGAGGATTCATACAACAAGAATGTTCAAGGGAATGGTAAGATCATGCTTGCCTTGTTTTTAAAAGATGATGATAAAGGTGAGTATGATATATTTTTGTCATTTTTCAACATACTACCATTCTTGTTAGCAATATGTGATTTTGTTTCTATTGTAGGATTGGAGTTTCTCCGATGGCTACATTGGAAGCATGACTTCACGTAGTATTCTGACTTGTTTATTAGTTAGGGTAGGTTTAGGAGTAGGTTTCCTTTTAGTTTTATTCCTCACCATTTCTCTTTGTAATAATGCAGTCATGAGCACAAGTGGACGCACCACGAGAACCATAATATGACAGTTGTCAGGGAAGTCTGCATGATCCTTTTCTCTCTGCTTTTCATTGAATATTTCTTTTCAAAGCTGCAGTATTATTATGAAAATTTTAAATGGAAAGTAAAGAGATAAATAAATCTGAATTGTAAATTCAACCCTAACCTGAGGTACCACAAATAGGATTTCTTTCACATTGATGAGGTTTTTTGTTAAGAACCAAACATCAATATAGCATAGAAAAGCCTCAGGAAAAGTACTCAATGCCTTGAAAAAGAGATAATTTCAGATAATAAGCCTCTTCGAGGGGGCAACCTCCTTTTGCCCCACTTAAATGTTCAAGTACAAGATGATTCAAAATGAAACTGTCTCCTTGGTATA